>JAUZST010013226.1:0-35761 GCA_034779995.1 Parotocinclus haroldoi
AAAAAAACAAAAGCCAAATGTATTTTCAAGATTTGAATGCCCTGTTATCCAACTTCTTTATCTTACAGTACACCTCAACCAACTCTTATATAATTTTGCTAGAAAGACTTCTTACAGTAAAAGAAAATCCAGAAAATTCCAGAGATTCTTAAATTAGGCAAATGTCATATTTGATTAAACCGTTATTAGCTTTCCTTATTTTGTTCTGTTTCAAGCAGATTTAATCCCCTTACGATCAAGTCCAGTTAAATCTAATCCTGGAGAGTTTTGCTAAGTGTCAGACCTCGCTAGAGAAGATATGATCCTGTACTCAGACTGAAGGGCTATATGGTGACCACATAGACTGCAGAGGAACAGGTACTTGGCTAGACTCCTTGAGGATTTTAACTAAATATATTACAGTTTAGGACAGAACAGTACAAATACAAGCTACACAGGAGCAGTTAATCAAATGAAAGTGTGATTTTTTTTTACAAGCTTAAATAAGACATATTTTCATTTTTATCCATAAATGTATTAATCGACTGGCATTTACACTAAGTTCGGTATAATGTGCAGAAATATGGCACATTTTTGTTAACTGCTCTTCAACTGAGAAAGTCAAGAGAGCATGTCACTATTACATGGTTAAAATGTAATTTAAAAACATTTGTGTTAATCAGTCTTTCTCTCAATCAGGAATGGTTCACCTGTCCAAACTATTCTTCCTCATCTTGCCTGTGTGTTGCTTTCAGACCTGGCTGGAAGGAACCTCTTGTTTGTCTCTTATAGTAAATAACATAATAACATATTTTTAACTCATTTTAAAAAGACATTTTGTTGTAATCTTACAGTATCATGAAGCCTGTACTAAAATGTACATTGTTGGTCATTGTGTCACTAAAGCAGTTAGAAATGTCAGGTTGTGATGTCAAATGGGTTCATTACATTGTTAAAACGGGACCACTAATCTATTAAATGTTGCATCTTTTTACTACTACTACTCAGTGTTTCCTCTCCAAAGCAACAATGATAAAGCCAATCAATCTATCAATACGTTTTGATTTTCCCTGTTGTCTACCAAAACTCTTGGCATGAAAAATTGTACAAAGGAAGCCATCTTGTTGTGAGAGGGAAGGAAGCAGGGAAACAGATGCGTCGGCACCGTGAATGGTGACAAGTGCATTCAAGAACAATGCAGCCAGCTCTCTAGCAAAACAGACCTGAGAACCAGTGTGAGCAACAATCAGCCACCACACAATGCTCGATACCCTCCCGACAAACAATGAGTCTGGCCCCAAGAATTCTGGGAAAGGGTCTCTGGCTTGCTTCTCCAGCCTGATGGGCCACCCGTGCTGTCAGCCGCCTGAGACTGCGTGGTGCCACACACTGTATTCCAAACCTTTCAGGAAAGGTATTTAAAAGTAAGAACTGTATGATTATCCCTTTACAAAAATGGAGGTGATGAAACCTGCAACCTGAAACATGACTGACGAAATTACAGGATTATATACAGACATATAGAATCAAATACAGAAACAGATATCGTGAAATGAAGACATTAGGAGGTAACAAGATAACATAAATATGTTAAATAAAAATGTATCCTTAGGCAAAATCCATCAAATTTAGCATGAATAAAGGATCACACAGTTAGCAACTGGCTGTATTACATTCCTGTGATATGAAAATCCACAATGCAACCAATTGAATTCAGTTCTAATTAACTCAAATCTATGTACCGTAATCTCTTTGCTATGTGTATACTGCTCACAATAATTGATGTGATATTGATATTTTGATTACATTTATAATTGAAAATGAAATATCCCCGAATTTTTGTGAGCAGCGTATTTGGCCAGATCATAGGCTAGAGTTGCTAATAGTTAATTACAGTATGTAACAAAAATCTATCTATCTATCTATTTATCTTTTTATCTATCTATCTATCTATATATATATATATATTTATCTATCTATCTGTCTATCGTTTGAGCACTTCTAGTTAAATAAAGTTGTTGTTGTTCTGATTTCTATTTTAATCAGAGCTGTTGCATGAACAAACTTAAATATAACATATATTTTATTAATAGTGCATAAATACCAATTAACTAAAAAAAACTAAAACAAATAAAAAACACTATAAACAAAAACAATTTGGCAATATGTTTGAATATTTATTTTTTACATTAGGGTTTCTATAAGGTATCAAACAGATCAACTGATTTTTATTTGAACATTGCAATTAGGGGATATTTAAAAACAAATACGAAAATGATCCTACAAGAACTGCTGGACAATCTAATCCTGACCATATCCATTATGGCAGTCTTGGGTGACCAGAAACACTACTGAACAGTCAATGTTTGGCACTCTCTTCTAGTTTGACATACTTCTGTTCACCATCATGAATATGTCACTTGCTACTTAATCACGATAATTGAGTTTGCATCTCATTTGTGTAACCGAACGACTTTCTTTGACTTCTCATTTGCTTTTCTGATGATCTTGATTAATGAAATAAAATCAAATGCTTATTTTTTTAAACACTTCATATTCACATCCCTTAATTTATGTGAGCAGTGTAGTTTATTAAAACATGTCATTTGACCAAGAGTCCTCAGACTTTCACATATGACCATAAAGCGCTTTGGTTATTCTTTTAACCACTAAACCACTAGCCTAGTGTTAGGGTATTGGACTCTGTACCTGGTGGTCCAGGATTCAAATCCTATTGTAAGTCGCTTTGGATAAGTGCTGTAAAATGCTAAATGCTGTAAATGTACATGTGTTTCATGTGTTTACTTAAAATTTTAAGTAGCAGCAAATCTTTCTAGTGTGGATTCAATTCCAGTAAGTCTGAGAAAAAGTTTTACCCAAACAGTTTAATAAAATGGTTCAGTTAGTTAGCTAACACTTTTGTAAGAGTGACACATTTTATTCAACCT
Source organism: Parotocinclus haroldoi (assembly GCA_034779995.1). Classification (NCBI taxonomy): domain Eukaryota; kingdom Metazoa; phylum Chordata; class Actinopteri; order Siluriformes; family Loricariidae; genus Parotocinclus; species Parotocinclus haroldoi. Next base: position 2,928 of record JAUZST010013226.1, read on the forward strand.
TTAAGATGAAATGATACACCTGCACCTTGTCTTTGATGTTTAATTATTTAACATTCTGTTTCACCTAATTAACATTCACATTCTAAATAGGATGTGACTTTATTAGCTGCGTTGACTCTTGTTGTGCCAGCTTCTGGCTCCCTGACATAAATAATGTCTTTTTAACCTGAGAGAGATGAACAACCTGCAGAATGGGGGTGGTATCCGTTAGAGAAGGCAATTTTCCCGTTTAAAAGCACTGGTGAATTGTGTCGAATTCCACATAATTGGTTAGCAATTAGGGAGGTCGTCGGGTCGATGCAGGGAACAAATGGAGCTCTTTAAACGGAGGTGGTCCCCTTGGTAATGTGAGCAGAGCCCCTCTTTTGTCTCCGTTATCTGTGACTATGCTCACCGCGTGACATCCCTCACAACACGCCATTGCTCTCTTGGGATGGTGGAGCAAACTATTAGTCATGAATCAAACAGCCATAGACTATCTCTCTCTCCCCTCTGGTACGTTATGTGATGTCCTATTTGGCTGATGGAAATGTACTGAGGTCAGTTTGGGCACCTACTGATTAAATACCCAACCTGTCCCGAGGGTTAGCCCACCAAGGTTCTGTAGCACCTCTGAACTACAAAGAAGAAGAGTAGAAAAACGTTGTAGAAGTAGGCTAACAGGCAGATGCACGCTTGCTACAATTATTGTTGGGAAGGGAATCTGTGTATATGGCTGTTCGTAATAGATTTTGAGCCACTTAAATGGGTTTGTGCAAATAATTAAGGCCAAAAGTTCAGACAAGCAAAAAATGGTCAAATTACATTTGGGTAAATTAAATGAATGGTGTTTAATCAATGTTTTATAAAGTCTCAAACCTTAACTTGTTAGCATAGGTCAAAATAGGTCAAGGTAAAAGAGCAATTGTCATATCGAAGTTTTGCCCATTAGAAAAGCAACAACATTTGCCCAAAGCTTTGCATAAAACTATAGATTTATTACCCCCAAAGTTAAAGCACAAGCATTTCCTGATTAAGTAAATGATGGTCATCTGTCATGTCCTATCCTTCATGCAAAATCTCCCTATACAGACCAACATCACCTGCTTTGCTCTTTCTCTTCATCAGTTTGTGTATGTGCATGCATGTTCTGTTTATTCATTATGCATATTCCCCTCTGCTTCCTGCTTCTTTTGTTTGGGATACATCAAAACCATGGTCGGTTCAAAGACAGATTTCAATTTTATCATCTGCTTCCCATCTAATTAGGTTGTTTTGTCTTTTCCTAATAGATTGGAGGACTGGAGCCCGGGACAGTGGCTCAGATGAGCTGCTTGAATCACAGGGGAAAGGGCCGGATAAGAAGAAAAGACAAATAAAGCCTAACCAAACATTCCATAGCACAAACAAACAACAGCTTACAATCAACTGAACAGGACAGCAACAACAAACATGGTTGTGTCACTGACCTGAGCCACAGGGTTTGTGTTACAACTGCAGTGCTACTTGTAGTCAGGTGGGAGAGCACAAGCAGTTGAGAATACTCTACAAGTGGCCTTCTCTGGAGAGGAGGTCCTGAGTAAAGGACTATCACCCCCTCCAGAGTACAAGTTTGTCTGCATCATGTGATTTCTAGAATATGCCCTAGCAACTCCACCAAGGAGGATCAAAGGATAACAAAATAATAATAAAAATTTTTGGTGTGGTTGATTCATTGTATATTCTTTGTCTTTGATTATGAAGCAATTTCTATGCATGTTGGTTTCAACAGATAAGGTTGCCCTGGTTTGAGGTGGTCAGACACGACTGTGCTACTGGAGACCTCTGTACTTTGGAGACATCTGTCATATTGCTCTACCTTGTAGTAGTAAGGTCAAAGACAGGAGCTCATTTGTTGTTGCACAGATTGTGTTAGTCTTCCTCCAATCCTTTATCAGTGCTTACAGGATGCTGCCTTGAGGATGCTGGTGGCTGGACGTTTTTATCTGGCAGACTATTTTCGGTCCAGCACTGACATTGAGGTGTTTAAAAAGTCCAGATGCACTGTTGTGTCTGATTCAATTGTGCCAGCACAACACTCACTAACACACCACCACATCAGTGTCACTGCAGTGCTGATAATTATCCAACCACCCAAACAGTACCTGATCTGTGGTGGCCCTGTCAGGGTCCTTACCAGTACAGAGCAGAGTAAATGGGTTGAACAAAGCACGTGAAGAAACAGATGGAATGCATTTTGTAATTCTAGAATTACAAAGTGCATCATATGTAAACTGGAACTGATACAATTTACAATAAGTGTAGAAACAAACATCTCAGAATTCATATCACAGTTTGTTATAATGCGGGTAAAACTTCAGCTAATAAACACCTAGCAATCTGAGAGCCCTAATGACCTCTCAGTGATCTAGCATTTCCGGAAACAGGAAAAAACAGCATCACAAAGGATGCAATGCATGACCAAAAGGGAAGAAATAGTAGCCTATCAAAGAGTAGTATGGGAACAGGAAAAGGGAGATTTCAATGACACAATGTCTCTTTCTCTCTGGTGTGACATTATAAGGGACATTCAGCTGTGCTCTGTTCATAGATCAGAAGACATGCTGGGAATAAAGTTGTAAAGCAGGGAGAGGACATAGGACAGAGTAAGGGAGAGAAAATGAACATGACAGTAGACATGATGAGAAAGGCAGACAGAACTTGGGAAAGTGAGATCAAAGGCCATGTCCGACTACCCTCGAGATAATGTGTGGCACAATTAGACATCCTTGACAACTTCCATTATGCCTGATCAAATATTTATCATGCTTTCAATATGATGTCGTCCTCTCCGTTGCCCCATTTGCATAACAAATGGGAAAGACACTTAACAAGCAAGCTGAAGTGAAGAAACGGGCATGATAACGAGAACAAGAGATGAAGAAAGAGAGAGCGAAGGTGTCAAAGTTTTGCTCAGGCACTCTCTATTTCATTTGCAAACTGCAAAGGCTCTGTCATCAATTCTGGCTGCGGGAGGGGGCTCGAGGCTGGCTGGATGAGGATAGCTCCCTGATGCTACTTCATACAGCTATTAATCATTTTGCATTGGGAAAACCAGAGCCAAATTGAGCTCATCAGTCTCTATATTAAACAGGAATCACGTTACAAGGACAGGAAGAGGGAGAGGAAAAGGCAGAAAATGACAGCCCTTCTTTATTCATTTTCCTCTCTCTCCTTTTATGTATTTTTGGTTTTCTTCTAGTTTTGTTCTTGCTTTGCCCAGACCTTTGTGTCTTTGATTTCTCACCCATGACAACACAGGTCAAGCTAAAAATGGCCAAAGGAGATTTTTTTGGCCCCAGTTTCCAAAGGAAAAACCACCACAGTTGCTTTCATTCTCCTTAACTCACTGGGAGTGACCTAGGCCAGAGTTCTTCTATGCAACTGTGCCTTGCCATGGCCCAAGGCTGTAGAGAAACCAGGAGAAATTAAGAACGGGGATGGGGGTCAAAGGTGGTCATGAAGCCTGTCAGGAGAAAAGGAGAGGAGGACAGACTTAACAAGAGGATGAAGAACGACCACGTCTGCTCAGGTCTGACAGCGTGGTGGATGGAATATGTATGACTCTGGAGCACAGGCATCAAGCAACCACCAACGTAGATAAAACCAACAAAGGTGTGGGAGTGGTAGAAACAGTGAATAAGAAAAGAGAGAGAGAGAAACAGAGACATGGGAGAGCAGGAGAAAAATAAAATAGAGTTGGCCTCCATGTCTTCATTTTGCTGTCAGGAGGACAACAAGCACTGGGTGACTCAGAACTGTAAATCACATGTAATCAGCTGACTGATTATACTGCAGTAATGTTTTTTGGTTTGACTTGATGACAGCAAAATTAAAGACCTACAACTATGCAAGTGAAATGATTCACCTCAGCATTGGTGATGATGACACTGAGTTCATACAGAGTGCTTTCAAACCATTTCTATTAACAAACTTACCTACTTAAGCATTTACACTGTTCATAATCCTAAAGTTATCGGCACAACAATACCTTAGTATTATAAACAATACTCATCCCAGAACAACGCCAACTCTTAAACCACATTACTATTGGATTAAGGTCAGATCTTGACTCAGCTATTCCAAAACATTAACCTTATTCTTCTTTAACCATTTTGTGGTACAACGATGTAGGGTCTAAGTCTTGCTGCATGACCCATATACACTTAATATTCAGTTTACAGACAGATGATCTGGCATGTTCTGGAAAATTCCTTTGGGAATTTTGGTATAGATCATATACAGCAAAATATAACGATGATAAATAATACTACCAAATACTTTTTATGTTAAAGTCCATTTTTTCCCCGACCTAACACTTCTCATTAAAACCAAAAAGTTATATTTTGTTCTTGTTTATGCATATTTCTTTCCCCAGAAGCCACCTGGCTTTTCCACGTTCCACATGAAGGCAACAGTATAAGCAGTGGTAAGCAGAGGCTTTCTGCAGCCCTACAATTCACACCATTGTTGTTCACCATTGTTCTCCTGATGTTGAATTCACAAAAATTATTAACATTAGTCAATGTGAGAGTCCAAATTCATAAACTCTTTTTCTGTAATCAGTGGAAAGTTCCATTTTTTTTCCCATGATATACTTTCATGAATGCGTTGTGAAGATCCCTGTTCTGTAAATACAACAGATAGATCACTCACACCTGATTAGAGACGCATTACTAGGAAACACCATCTTTAATATCATCTTCAAAATGATCTGATAATTCTAACATACTCATATGATACATAATATTAGCCAATAAAGGAATAGAAATCAATAATGAAAAATTATAAGTATAACATTTTGCTTCACTTGTTTGAACAGGTTCATTTAATCTACTTTTAAGGCTTATTATTTAGGACTGGTGATTTTAGGTCATATTCATGCATAAATATAAGTAGTTCCTGATAAAAAGTTTTAAAATTCACTATTTGGTTGTCCAAATCAACACACATCACATCACATCGTCACAATTGCTCATCATTTCCAACGATCTGAGATGTTAAAACATGCTATACCTCAAACCCTTTTTTGACTAACAGACACTTTAGGCTTATTATCCAGTATCTACATGGAAAAAAATCCAAGTTGCAGTTCATTCAGCTAATACTACCTCATATGAGTGATGACTGAGGATGTGGAACCAATGACACAGTGTTGAAGGCTAATGTTACATATACACACTCTTTACCCTAGTCAAAAGAGATGCCTTTTCAGAGACATCTGTCCCAAAATCAGTAAGTTCAACTCAAACTCTGCTTCTTAATGAAAAAAAGGAGACTTACCAAATGCAGACATGGTTCTATGCGCTCCTACCTCGAGTTCACATAAACTCTGGTGCCCCATTAACTAAGCTAGTGTCTCTAATAGTCGCTCTCGAAACCCTGTCCCTCTCTCACACACATTCTCAGATATGGGGCTAAGCTGGTGAGGAAGGCCTATCTGGCTAGCTAATGCTGCTAACGTGAAAGAATGTCAGTGTCAGAGATAGGATGTGTGGAGGAGGACGATGGCACGAGGGAAAGGACACTTCAGAGGTCAAGAGTACAGAGTCAAGCACAGTCTTCAAACCTAGGTGTGAAATTGTAGAGGTGTGTGAGTGTGTATTATGATAAAAGAAACGTTTTTAAAAAAGGGCACGGTGTTTCATCACTGTGTTTCTGATACTGTGATGTAAGAGTTCAATGGTCAATGGCATGGCAAGGTGCATATGGGAACAAAACCGTTGGCTGAGCGATTGTGTGTATGTGCGTAGGAGGTTGGCATTACCATGTCCCCTGTACTCCACCCACGCTGGCACACATGAGGCAGCTTTACTCTCCAGACGCAGCCAGCATTCCTTTGATAGGATGATACAGGGGTTGGGGACTAAAGCTTTTCCATATGACACTCCTCACATGGCTCTGTCTGACCACCTCTCATTCTATCTCTCCCCCTCTCTCTCTCTCTCTCTCTCTTGCTCCTCAGTTCAGCGGGGGCGGAGGGAGGATTTCACAGGCACAACAAGGGTTTTGTGATGACAGGGGCCAGACCTCGTTACACACCAAAGGGTCTGTGTGTCTTTATCTCTCATTCGGCTCACCCACCATAGAGTGAGGGACAAGGGAAACAGAGAGGACGAGTGAACTGAGTGACTAAACCCCCAGCTACAGAATGAGGAACATCCTTGTGATTCGAAATGGCTTCGAAGCATGATATTTTGAATCAAACGGACGCATCTTGGGCCTACTTGACCCCTTTAGTCCTCACATCTCTTCTCCTTTCTGCTCCTCTTGGGTGGGCCGTGCATTTTTTTTCCCTCCCCCTCCTCTTTGCCTCCTCATATTTTTTAAGTGCTGCACTAGTAGGCAGGAGTTTAATCCCTCTCTAATTCCCAGAGCTGATTGGGCTTTCAGGGCCAGGGATCAGGCGTGTAGGCCAGTCCCGCACACGGTGTTGAGGAGCCAGGGCCCTGGTCATCAGGAACAAAAGAACCCTGTTTGATCGCCCCTCGTGCTCAAGAGGCTTATGGACATTTTTCTCATTTTTGAACGGCTAATATCTTGCAAAAGTTGTCTAATCTCTTTAAGTTTAAGTTCGGCTTTTGTAAAAGCCCAGGCTAGCTGTGCTTATGACTTGACTGTTATCCAGCAACGTTTAATTAGGTCAGGGTGGACTATCCAAAGGAGGGGGCAAATGCAAATGTGCATGACCAGGCCCGGAGCCACATGATGCACTTGATAATGCTAAGTTATTCGTGTCTTATCTGACAACGATTTGGACAAAGATATTCAGCAGAACGCCATGTCCAGGAAATTAATCTGTTTTAATGGTCTTTACAGACATATTCTGACACAGTCATGACTGACAGCAGATGCACTGTGGCTAGGATTTCCCTGACTTCACAACTACTAAGCAATGAGTCACTAATGTGTCTTTGCCTCTTTTCATTTCTACACTCCATGCCAACTTTAATTTTCCCCTTACCATATAGAAGCACTTGGTAATTCTACACTTACAGACTACGGTCCATCTATTGATTAGCATACTTTGTCCCATTTTATCTGTTCTCTAATTGGTAGATCAGGTAATATTTGGGTAGTGGGTTGCTGCCTACAAGATGCTGGTGGCTGGACATGTGTGGTAGGTGGGCAAAGTCCAGCTGTGACAAAGACATATTTTAAAAACTCCAGCAGCACTGCTGTGTATGATCCACATGTACCAGCACAAACTAAAACACCACCCCCATCAGTGTCACTGCAGTGCTGAAAATAATCCACCATCCAAATAGTATGTGATCTTAAGTGGTCTTTTAGAGGTCCTGGCCAGTAGAGAAGGACTAACAAAGTATGTAGAGAAATGTAAAATACTGCAGTCCATACTAGACTAGACTACTAGACTATAGTATGTAACTGTAGACAGTGACTGTAAAAACAAACATCATAGGCATCAATACTGATACATATCAACACCAACCTTTACTGAAACATCTCTATATTTATTCATTTGAACACCGGTGGCTATAAACCACTGTGTGTAGTATCACAAACTTACATTAACAATATGTGTAAGCATATCTAATAATCTGCAAGCACAGGTGAAACTTCCTCAGCGCTACACGCGATCCTACCCTGCCACCGCATCGACCTCTGCACAATTTATAAAAGCTGAACTAATCACATAATTGCATCCAATAAAGGACTGAATGGCTAGGGGACTAACATGACATCAGTGTGAGCTGAAGCTGGAATGCTTGGATTACAGTTTTGTCCTCTCCTTATTTACCTTTGTAATGGGATCGAGATACACGACACCGCTTTTCGACAATACCCTCAGCGTCCGCAGCAAGTACATACTAATTCTCTTCTCCCCCTCATGCTGGATGAGCTGGGCTTGAGTTACAGGAAGCTAACCTGAGCTTGCATCCAGCTCTCACAGACGTGAATCTTTAAAGAAGACAGGGCACCGATCAGCACACCTGGACATGCCAAGAAAGATGGGGTCAATCAGACACCAAACATACACAATGACCCCCTAATATGCGTAGTCGTGCATAGTGCTCCCATTGGTGACTAAGACAGTGGGATGAGACTTTTGTTGAGACAGCAACATTCGACAAATGACATGTTTGTTTTGACAGGCTTGTCTGTGGGAAATACATGGTGAGGATAAATCACTCTTCTAAGCTTAGACGTCTCAGGGCTTGCATTACGATGACTGGTGGCTTTTATAGAAGTGCAGAAGGTCAACAGATTTCCTAATGACATTCCTACATGTGAACGAGCAGCATTGTAGACTATATATGCATTGCTGTACAAAAGTCTTATGAGTAGCTTAGATATAACAGTATATCAGAATAATAGACCAGAAACCAGAAAATACAGGAAATATGTAAACAAAAAATGAAACAAATAAATTATGTAGGCTACAGTGGCAAGTAGTCAAGAGACCACCACTTCTGCTTCAACAACAGCAGCATGAGACTTTATCAGGATGTCAAATTGACCCTACAGTCTAAAAAAGCTTGATCAGGAATGGTCTTTCTTTGAAGAAGAAACATGGTGAAAAGACTAAGATATACTAAAGCTTATGAAGCTTGGAATGAAGACCAGTGGACAGGAGTATTATGGAGGGACAAATCCTAGTTTGAAATATATAGTCTAAAGATTTCTGCAGATGTGATCAAATGGGGACACACTGTAAGATACTATCTCTTAGACCCTTTTGGAGGATCCAACCAGTACTTTTAATATATTATGTTTTTTATGTTCCAAATGTTATTCTGCCAGTGGTTTCATGTAACACGTGTATTCTTGCCACTTAGGGCATTTCACAGGCACAATTGGGATGTGGCTGAGGGACGATCATCAACCCCTGCCAAAAACTGCAATGGACTGAGTACATGCTCGGGATAACAAGTACATGGAACAATTCAGGTGGAGCCTCACATGCTATATTGTTTGGCCAACAATTGACCGTCTACAGTAGATGCTGAGAGACATGTGGTGGTATTATTATCCACATTATGTTTTTATCTGACACTGACAATCTGAATAAACATTACTCATAACTTAACATTAAATAACACTGTAATTCAATGCAATACTGGTAAACAAAGCTACACTATGTATAAGTATTTGGCATTAATAAAAGAAATGACACAAACATAACATGACAAATATTAAGCCTTAATTGGTAGCAAATAGATAAAGTAAAATGACTTAACTTAAAGCATATTTTTTAGATGATTTGTGTTCAACCAATTGGCTATAGGGTTTAAACCTGGACACTCACCAGGCCAAAACATGATTCTTATTTTATTTGGCACTTTTTGTCCAGGAGTGTATACTGTATATACTCTCATCATTTATTAATTATTGTGCACCTTTATGGTTGAGAAAATGGAGCCTGAGTATAGAAACAAGGAGGTGTTCCTAATGGATATATATATATATATATATACGCTATATATGCTTTACTGCTCAAGTGTGTATCTTAGGGGTAATGGCACAGTTTGGTAGTTTTCTTGTTCAAAGGCACTTGACTGAGCTTAAAAGTTAATTACCAGGTTGCACAATAGCTGAAAAATCACTAAAACTCTGGCCCACTAAGACTGCTCTACTTTGTGTATGGAATATTATTTTCCTATCATCCTATGTAAAATATGTGTACCATAATAATGGTTTAATAGAATTTAACCTTTGCTAAAAATACACCTGTAATTTTTGGCACATCCCTATTTTTGATTCCTCTATTCATCCAGGCATCCTCGTTTTCTACACACTTCCATCAGTTCATATATCTCCATCCTTCCCTGCTGTCCCAGTTCCTATTCTCTCATTCCCCCTTTCTCTGCTCACATAGATGTGCCAGTGCTGGGAAGCCATAGGCCTGGTGCGTTGGCACAGAGCGAGAGCTACAAAGAGCGTCTGATTGGAAGCAGCGGGTGAGGACTTTTAACGAGAGCCGGTGAATAGAGGCCAGCGGTGAGCCAGGCCGCCTCTGCTTTACCCTGCTCCTTCATACGCCCAGCTGCCTTGCTCCATCAAAAGCCACCCGCAACAGGCGACCATGCTCCGTCTGCCTTTACATTTGACTCATACACATATCCACACTTAGGCAAAGCCTCCTCTTAAGAACATGTGGGAGATTTAGATGCTCGGCGCCTACACGCATTACACACGCAAGGATAAAGGTGCATCGAGCCGGTTCACACAAATAAATAGGATCAGCCCAAATTTCAGATCCCTCTCATTAGAGATACATTTACACATGGCCTGTGACTTGGCATGATGCCAATCTTAAAATCAGACTCGCAAAACTAGTAACCGAGCCCCCTAGATACCTAAATCTCCCATTATATTAATCTCTACTGTGCTGGTCAGATTACAAAAAAAACACTCACACGTTTATGTGACCTTAGAGTGAACAGTCTTTCTACCTTAATTTAGAAAACAAAGTAAAAGAACGAGTTGTACATCCAGGCACTTGATCTGTCCAGACCAGAATCGTAGCACATATTTCACCAGTGACATTTCATACTTGTGGAGCCTCTAGTATGACCTTTGGTATTGATCCTGACCCTCTCCATCTATATGGGTTGCATGCTGGGTAAGAGAGTCTTATTTTCTTCTGAAAGGGAGAAGTCAAGGTGGGGAAAAAAAGGAAGCCTGCATCACACCATAACGGCAACACTGGCGTTGAAAAGCGTAGGCTTGTGTTAGCCACTATTGTGATCTTTTGTGTGTGAAGATTTAGGGTTCAATCGTGGTCCTAACTCTAATCCTAATCCTTGGAAAAGAATATCTTGTGCCACATAACACGTGAGCTGGTTTTCTGAGACCATAGTATGGACAGTAAGTGATGTACACCTTTATAATTGCATTTAATGGTGCAAAATATGATTTTTTAAAGAACCTGGCAGAATACAAAAGAAAATAAAATGAAACAATTAATAAACATCTTTGTTGGTGTAGAATATTAACATGTTAAACATCAACGTCTCTTCCCCCCAGAATTAACATGGAAAAAGACCAGCAATGAGTCAGTAATGTAAATTATATAAGCATAAAATAAAATGCACTTATTGAAGATCAAAACCTAAACATCATTCAGTTTAACTAAAAATACAGTGAATACTGAATAAAGAGAAGTCCATCCAATGATTGCTAAATAATATTAATCCATACCCAGTAATGACATCATTTCTAGCCATTCCAAAAATAACAGTCTGCTATGCTATTTCTTAACTTGGGAATTTGGCAGCAATCTCAGACATTCTGTTGCTTCTGCCTCATGTTTTGGACTAAAAGAAAACACTGGATCCTGTGATGCCTTGGTGATGCTAAATAAAACCACCGTACACTATTTTAGGCATTGGTATGCTTTGCTGGTGCTGGTCCAATATGGCAGACATGCTCAAGAAATATAATCATAACTATTTCTTTTCATCTCTCTTTATTATTCCTTCATAGCTCAGAAGATGAAGACATCTGTGTTTTGCAGAATGACTAATTATCGTCTTAATTTGTGTAGCTGCTATCCCAACTTGATGATTAGGGGTTAATTGGCAGCTCTTGGAAGCGGTAAAAACAACAAACAAATTGAGCCTGCACTTGGTACGCTTGTGCTAAATTACCAACATCGCCGGAGTGTATAGATCAATGTATAATCAGATACCTGACGAGCCTATTGAAGGCCTGGAAGCCAAGATTAGCCACTCAGCTCCCCATTCAGCCATAATTAAGGCCTGTTAATTGCCACAAAAGGCCATTTGCAAGAGATCTGCACATTACTCTCGTGGTCTAATATGGAGTCTTTGACAGGCTTTGATAGCGCTGCTCCAGACAGCCCCTACAGCTCCTGTTAATACGCACCTAGCTTTTAGTGCAAATCAAGTGCGCCTGTGTCTTTATACAGTATTGATTTGGTTTGATTTTCATGCTGATTATAGCTATAAAGTGAGGCTGGTCCTTGAAAGAATCTTTTTCTTGAAGGCCATTGAACTTAACCATCCAAAGCAGAGATCATTTTCTCACAACAACTTACAGCACCTACCACAGGCTTCATCTGATAAAATGTGGCAGTGGCAAATATAGTTCCAGCAATGTATCTCTTATTTACTATATTTAAGTATTTTTTGTATCTGTACTCTACTCGATTATTTCTGTAACTTAATATTTTTTTTGCTTTAACTTACTAAATGTCGAAAGAAAAATCTGTACCTTTTATGAATAACATTTTCAAACCACCACATTACTTTAGCCTTTAAGAATGTATTAAATCTTTTAGCTTTATCTATGTATTTATTTTTCTTTTCTGTTCAGGCATTTCCAGGCAGGTACCTAATGAAGCACAATTCTGGAATCCACAATTACAGAGCAGGTATGTGGTATTTCTATGAGAGATCAAAGAGATACAATATTGAAAACTAAAGAATACAGAATACTGCGTCAACTGAAGTCTTCTTATAAACCTTCTAAGTCTTTCTAACACTTTTTAATATTCAGCATAGCGATCTAATCCCAAAAATAATTGTTCTGTAATGAACATAACACGTATATTAAGAACTGTATAAACAATCTGTAAAAGGTTTGTATGGGTATATTTTAGGTAGTGGAGTGTTTAAAAGATCTGCTCTGAAAAAATTGGTGAAGTTGAAGTTTGTTTGACTATAATTTATTGCCAGTGTTTTAAAGGGTCTATATTTTTAGAGTTAAATATCATGGTATACTTCATTACTGAATATTTGCATATCAAATTATGAGGGATTTGGGAGCATTTATTTTAAAAAAACGTATGCAATAGTATTTTGGTTAATCATGTGGGAAAATGCTTTTATTCTGTTGTTGAGCTTAGCTAATGATAATGTTACTGGTACAAGTTTTGCAAATGATTTGCAAAACAAGTTCATAAAAGTATGTACTCTAAATGTCATGTATGTGTAACTCAGTAAAATATATACTTGTTCTGTTGTAGTCACGGTAATTGAATATTAAATAGCAGGTTAAAGGACCAAGGGCCAGAACCACCAAGTTGCCACTGTAAAATGGCTACTGTAACTCACTCTGCATAATGGTCAGGAAAGTAGAATAAACGTCTTACCACACTGATTGAACTCCATGTCTTTTCATTTATGTGTTTCTCATTCAGTCTCACTGTTGTCAAATGTCAATAATTATACCTATGTACCATGCACTTTAAATAAACTATAAATAGAATGAGCAGAATTTATTGAAAAGCCCACTTTCTCACACTCTGACCAGAGAGCGATATTTGCTCAAATCCTTTACATTGTGACCACAGAGACCGGCTATTGACTAAGATTCTGGGCAAATTCGTATTGACTGCCATTGGCCTTGGCTAATTGCGCTTAAGTGCAAAGTAATCGGTGGTCTATTGTTGCTTCGCAAATTACTAATCAACCCAAACAGTCCAGTATAATTACAGCTCACTGTGCCAGGTTTAATGAACTATTCTAACAGCTGCAGAAATACCTCCAGCAGCAGTACAGGAAAAGTTTCCTTTAACTTACAGGCAAACAGCAAAGCTCAGGTCATCCTACAGGGCTATGCTGTGTATTGACGTTCCTTCGCAGATCAAAGCCACGTTTCACTTCAGGTTCTGAAGTATAGCCACAGAGGAAAGAGTACTTGTGAGGAAGCCACATTGAAAATGCTGAATGCGTGCTTCTCAATAGCACTAGTATATTCAAAATAACATCCAGCACTGAGCTTGAGCTGCAGGAGTTCTTGAAGAGTTCCTATAACGGTCTGCTTGCTTGCCACTAGTGGCAAATGAAGTATCTGAAGGTGAACACTTTACTGTGGTGCTTCCCGCCTTATTTGATATCCCAATATTGGGTACATAGCAGCATTATTTAACTTTAATAAACACACATCTGCCATTTTCATTTTCAGTGATTAAATCATACATTGTTGTGAATTCTTCAGTTTTGTTTCCCTCTCAGCAGAAAAAGGAAACGCATCAATAAAGTGTTGTAATTGGAATCGATTAGGGGTTTAGGTCGTCGAAACCACAGAATACCATTTTGTCCCCATATTGACCCACAAATGTCAAAATTTAAAACTTGAGTTTGTCACTTATAAGTCTCTTTATTTCACTGATCTTCATTCCAATCTTTGTAAGCTTTAGCATAGCTAAGCCTTTTCAGTCTGTTCCCGTTTGGAACAAGAGGTTTCTTATCCTACCAAAAAGACCATTCCAATACAGCTTCTTGACATCCTATGCATCCAGACAAAGCTGCAATATGCTGCTGTTGCTCAAATGTAAGGGAAGGTCACACTAGATGCTGCTTTTTAATACTGTATATAAATCTCCTGCATTTTCAGTATGTATTCTAACAAGGAGAGTGAGATGTAATTCTATATGGTCGTTATACTGTTGCTAAAACAATGGTTTATCTAGTCTAATGGCAGTATTTTAAATAATCAAAAATGGACCTGTATTATATCCTTGAGGTATAACAACTTTATAACAGTCCACATGAATGTGCTGTTTTTAAAAAAAGCAAGATTCAAAATGAATGAGATCATAACCTCTTTTAGGATGGTGCGTCACCAGAATGCACTAACTCACATTTATCAGAGTTTAACCCAAGTTACTTGTTGGATACAGTATATCGGGGTTTTAGTGTTATCCATGTGAAATATGAACTTTGCCTTTTCTGTTCACATTAAAGAGCTTCTTCATTCCAGGCTTGGACTGGCAGGGCAAGAAACGGGAATAAAAAAAGAGAAATAAAACAGGGATAGATGGTTCAAGCTGGTGGATAAGGGGGTGAGTAAGAATGGGATGGAAACCCACTCTGAAACAATGAAGACCCTTTCCTCAACAGCCTGAACAAACACGGATGCCCTCTCGCCTATTTACCTCGCTTTAGATCTCTCCTTGTCCAAACCGTGTGCAGACACAAAAGGCATTAAAGTATTACATGCTAATGTTTTTGGAAGTGTAGCAGGGAGGTAGCATCGAGCGGCCCCTTAAACGTCTAGAAAGGCAGCACATGGCAACTATTAGCACAAGGCCCTCTGTAATGCTGCTAAACCTGCCTGGGGCTTGTCTGCTACCTCCCAACCTCACTGCAGCACGCAGAAATCCAAGGATACAGTGTGTGTGTGTGTGTGTGTGTGTGTGTGTGTATGTTTGAGCACGCTGCTGGACCTAGTGTCAGAGGTGCACGAGGGCACTCTGTTCACACACACTCCTCAAGCCCCAGGGATGACACCCTGAATGCTGTGAGTATGATGAGAGCGGGTGCATTTGTAATTTGTTTTGACATTTTTTATTAAGGACACACATGTGGGATATTGCTTCAGGCTAAAGGAGCCCCCATGATTTCTAATCCTGGAACAAATATGCATCCGAATATTTATCAAATGTGGAATTAACCAATAGGTGGTAACAAGCTATGTATTTAAAGAGGTATAATCACCTCTCAAAGGAGATGGAAAAGGTGATGTATGAAAGCAAATCAATGCAAGCCACACATATTGGACTGGGAAGCAGAATTGTTTGCTATTGTTTGCTTTTGTTATTGTTGTTGTTGTTTTTACATTTTTGTTGCATCCCAAGTGCTATGAGCCTGCGTTTATGTGCATTTGGCATCGGCTACAGTTTGAGGCCCCATAAAGCCGGCAGTGACAGTAATGAAAGAGCTCAGCCCTGCTGCTTTACAGATCAGCTCCACACCCACTGGCAGTCAGTGCCAGGGACAGTAGAACAGGGCTCCTGGAGGGAAAGACGGCCCGGCAAAAACGATGCGTGATATGTGAAACGTACCAAAAATGTACATTTTGGGTGAACGTTGGCTGAAGGAAACATGAGATCAGCCGAAGCAGACTTTTTTAATGCGCACTGTTTATTTTGAAAGCATCTTGAAACTCAATTGTTTGACAAGCAGGGTGATGCTCTTCGTGACTGAATCCTGGATCAGATGTATTATTTTACCCAGTGTAAGCAAGGTTCCAAGCTTAGTCTGTGCAAGCTAATTCAATTCTCTAAGATACACAACGAACGTAAAGATCTGGCCATAATGTGTCGCTTCGAGCAAACCGCTCTCCTCAGAGTGCGTGGCGCACAGGGCTCGTACCTGGCTGCCGGAGGTTAGTGGCACCGATCCAAGCAGCGTGGAGACCACACACAAACATACATACACAGCTCTTCAACGAGTAAACACTACATCAAAAAAAGGCAACGTACATTTCAGTTCACATCCCTCAGTGATATAATTGGTAAAATGTGGTCTCCATTAAAACTTGCTGACATCACTTAGGGATGAACTAAGCAGTCGAGTGCTAATGAGGCCAGCCGGGCCCGTTCGGATTTCCCACATCCAGACGCTGCTGCGTTTGGCTCCTAGCAACGAGCCGGCTTATCGGGCCGATATTCATAAACAAACAAAGCGCCAATGTCAGATTGGACATGCACAGTGAACATGTTCAAAAGTGTGTTGAAGGGGCTTGGGACGCAAATTATTTGCACATGTGAGAAGGACTCTGGAGTATGGTGTTGACTCGTGCTTTGCCCATGTACTGTAAACAGCATAGGAGCCTCTCAAGTTTCGCTTCCATTGTGTGTGTCTATGCGTGTAGGAGTGGAGTCCCAATTGCTTAAACGAAACCCTATTATAGAGACAATATGGTTTTGTAAATTCTCTTGCCCTTGCGCTGTCTCTCTCTCCCTCTCTCTCACTCTTCTCACTCTTGCTCTCCATCTTTCTGGAGGCTATTCACTTCACCTAAGTGGGCAGAGAGGAGAAATGTGTGGTTTCATTTCAGAGTGAAATCTAATTAAAACATGGTTAAGTTCACTCAGAGAGTTCCATTACAAGCACAGCGTTTGAGATTCGGTCTATAGCTGGCCAGCTTTCTCCATTAACACCTGCTTCTTTTCCAATTAGCCTCTGCAATAAAGACAAATGATCCAAGGGGGCCCAATTAATTCACTTCTGTCAAAGACTACACAACCAAACTGTGTCACTGAGCTTGCACAACACAGACTGAGTGCAGGCACTTGAATGCACATACAAATCCACAAAAAATGTGCACTGATAAACTGTATAAAAATAGACACAAATAATATGACAAGAAATAAGAGGAAAACCGACAAGTACTATTTTGACACTGATGCACATTGAAATGATTTAAGTATTTATGGCCATAGTCATGGCAATTGTAAGTAGCTATTACCCATTTATTTTATTTGTACATATATTCCATTAGAGATGTGTGATTTGTGTCATCTACGATAATCAAATGAAAATTACAATTAAAATTTAATAAAGAAACTGCACTTGGGGACAGCACCAGTCATGCCATCTACATCGTTAGATTTAATTGTCAGATGTTACTTATATTTCCACACATGGAGGTGTTTTGGCTTTTGTGGATGTTGCAAACTATGTTGGAAATAAGTTGTTAAAGGCAGCTCAGTAACTAACTCATTTCAACATCTGTCTAACTACTGTGCAGCATATGAATATTTTGGCAAACTCCAGTAGTCAGCTGTCCATGACAGGCTTAAACCAGCCAAAGTACCAGCACAGAAACATATTCAGCAAACCTGAATCATCCTGCAAAAAGTGCCTTATGACATGAAAAGCAACAGATGACAAGGCATAACAAATACAATTAAACTGTGAAAGACATTGTGTCAATTCAGCTGGTTTAGACAGCTTTTGAATACTTTAAACCGAAAGCATGCACTGCAAAAGTATGGTCTAATTATGGTCTAGTCGACAAAATCTCAGAACATACTGAGATATCTTTTCTTTCAATATTGCATCTTGCATACAGTACTAAGCCCCAGAAGACCTAGTCATATGTGTTGTATTGAATAAAGTAATCATTTTGCATACTCTTTGTTTCTTTTTTGTGTGCATGTTTTTGGTTCCAGTCTGAAACTAGTATGTCCAAGTGAAGATAAAAAAATAACAGGTCACATTAGTTAGGTAGAGATTGAAAAAAGAATTCAATTGTATCTTCTTGCGTATGTTGAGTAAATGTTTCAAAGGCTTTATATACAGCATCAGCCAAAGTGGAAATAAAACCAGCAAAAATAGCTGCAGATTTCTAAAGGATAAAAGAACGGACGCTCTACATGAAATAAATTATACAGTAGAGGTAATATAAGGGTGGATATTGATTTCAACTGACCAGTATGTTTTTGATATAATCCCGTATCAAAAGAAACTAACCCCAGCCTCTCCTGTGTGCATGCTCTTTGAAAAGCCAAATTCCTCTGATTTCCCCTGAGTTGCTTCTGTTTGCCAGCTGCACCACTCCCATCATTCATCACATGCTCCTGTCCTACTCTGTTTGTACTGCAGACCACTCTGTTTGTTCTACCTGTGCGTTCCTCCGCTCGATCACAGCAGTGTCGAACAACAACTCTGGACATCCCCTATTCTTCAGCACTGGAGATTGCAGGGGAGGAGAAGCAGGTGCTGGCTTGTTGGGGAAGACACTCCTGTTTCCATCCCCAAGACAACACACAGGCCAGAGTTTGTACGGGTATCTGATGCCTCTCTTGGGATTTGGAATGGATAATCAATGTCCTTGAATGGATTAAATGATCATGGGTCATTATCCACCTTTTGCTTATCTGCAGATTTTCCCAGGGCTACACGCACAGGCCAATTTGGTCAACATGTTTATTTGCTCTTTGTATACTTTGACATACTAATTCAAAAACAGACAGACTCTGTTGTGTGTATCTTAGCAGCTTGTACAGCTTGTTACAGTATTTAATAGTGCCTGTTAATTTGTTACTTGTATAGAAATAAAATGAGTAATTTGATAGATGTAAGCTTTTCCCGTTGAACAAGGTGACTTATAAATGCATATCCAGAAAGATGGTATGATTTGAAGGCAAGATAATTCTATTTTGGAAGAGATCTCAGAAGTGGACACTAGATTTATATCCCTTAAGAAGATTAAAGGTTCTGCTGTGCTGACAGAATTACATGTATATTGTCACACCCACTGTAGGAAAGACACACTTATTTCTGACATTAAAATCATCACCTGGGCACATTTACACATACTTTTACTACATTTGGATCAGTTGGTGCATACTTACATCACTCCAGTTTGTGGTTCCAGTGTGCTGAGTAAGTACACTGCCTTAAAGTAGATGCTAAAAAAGTCCCTATCTACAATCGTTCCCAGTTCCTGCATCATGAACATGTGAGAAATGAACCAAACAAGAGCCAAATGTGAGGAAGTGAAGCTATCTATCAACAATTTTAGCCTATAATACAATCTGTGATTTCTTTATCTGCCTAATCATTTGACATAGAAATAAAAATTTATTTAACTTCTACTTTGCTTTAATCAAGTAATATACCAGTCACTGTGGATCACCTGCCCTGCCCAAACCTCAACCCCACAGAGGGAGTCGTTTTGGGTAAGTCATTAGAATGATCTGAAGAAGAATAAGTGAGCACCTGAGTGATGCCAATTTAAAAAGGGCCTCATGCGCAGATGTGCGTCCAAACCTACTGTGGCATTTTTCTTCCTTATTAACCCTTTTCCATTAACGTCCTGCCTCAATAAGATTTTAATCAGAAGCCTCAAATTGTCTGCCTCGACATTCACGTCGCACCATCTTACCTTATTTGTGCTTTGGCCATGCAAGGGTGCCTGGGTCTCTCCTTGGCTTTTTGAATGGGAGTTAATTTGGAGTGCGTGATTTATCTTGGCAGGACTAAGCGCTACGAGGCCACCACCTTTATTTTGCTTTTCAAAGGGAGGTAGGGCAGGGGAGCACGTTATTGCGGGGTTGTCCGGTGATTGCATTCTGCGGGGGACAGTGAATGGAGAGTCGGCGTGTAGCCGTGGCCGCTTTTTAGCAGAGCACGCTCTCAAAAGCCAGATTAGGCGCCTGACCGTGGGGATGACGGATCGACGGCTGGCTGTTATATGGACTGACAATGGAGTGAATACCTGACAGGATCAAGACTGCCGTGACTAGTCCTGTTAGCCACGTTCTCTCGCTTCCTCCCCTCCTTGTGCTTTACCTCCTGTTTAGAACAAAAAAACGGTTCCAGTTGAGTTAGCACTTCCTCCGCCATACCCAAGGGTGCCCATCACACATCAGGATGATGTGGTAGGAAAGGCATATCGAATGCGTTAGAATGCTTAACATTAACATCAACTTGATTTTTCTGCTCTTTTGTACACAATTTTCAGCTATATCTGTGACCCTAAGCTATTGACCTCACTTTCTTTCTGTGTGTGTGTGTGTGTGTGTGTGTGTGTGTGTGTATGTGTGTGTTAAACCACCCCCTAGGTGACAGCAGACAGGTGACAGCTGCCATGATGGTGAAGGCCAGAGTGTCTCACAGCTGCCCATATTCACACACACACAAACATGCGCGTGCGCGCTTACACACACACACACACACACACACACACACACACACACACACACACACACACACACACACACACGTTTAACTTTCTATCAATGTCGGGACTTTCCATTAACATACTATTACTGTAGCTAATTGATTCTACACCTAACACTGACTTTAATGTAAGCAGAACAAATATATATATATATATTGTCTGTTTTGGATTTTCAAAAGAAAGTTAGGAGTTTCAGTTTTTTTGAGTCGGCACATAATTTACTATTATCATTTAGCGGACTAGTAAAATTTCTCTGCAATGTGAAAAAAAACCTCATATCATTCTATCCTTTTGAGAACATATGGTACTCGCCATGTACATAATACCATGATACTTGGTCACTCAGAGACTTTGTGCTTTTTCTTTTCTATACAATACATTACATTTCCATTCAATACATTCTGTCGTTGTGAGGACACATCTGGTCCCCACACTGTAAAATAAACAAGGTATATACACACACAGACACACACAATGTTTAACTTTCTGTCAATATGGGTATTTCCACTAGCATAATATTACTGTATCTAATTACTGATACACCTACCCTTATGCTTAACCTCAGGTACCAAAGCAATTATGTTGAGTCTTTTGGATTCTCAGAAGAAAGTTGCAGTTTCTGTAGAAAAAAATAAATAAATAAAAACAATTATCCTTGTGGGGACCAGCAAAATGTTCCCACAAGGTAAAAAAAAGTCAGATTGTTCTGTCCTTGTATTGACATTTGGTCTTTACAATGATATAATGATAAACTTTACACACACACACACATGCTTGCTTGTCTAACTATGAAATTAATAGACTTTCCACTGACATAATGATTAATGTAGCTAATTAATGCTAACCTACACCTACCCCTAATTTAAAGCACATCTTTTGAATTAACTTGTTGTAAAAAGAAAGTTGCAGTTTCTGTAAAAAAAAGCTGTTTGTCAGTTGACAACATTTTGTGCAGTGTGCTGGTGTGTACTTTTGACATTTTCACACACACACACACACACACACACACACACACACACACACACACACACACACACACACACACACACACACACACTCTTTATACTCGACCATAACCTTGGCATATATCAAACCTACGTCAAACATCTAATAGTGGACAGACTTGGTCTATGTTCAGTCCTGAACAGAACAACATCTTGATCAAAAGATCTCTACCCATTGTATAAGTTAATAAGCCCAATAAAGGTGGTTCCTCCTTCTTACAAACACTGTCTGTATCAATGACAATATTCATTTCAATAAATATAAAAAGCAGGAACAGCCAGGACTAGCTAGCTACTCTGATGAGCTTAGTGCATCCTAATCTGCCAATATAAATAGTGCAAGCAGAGTCTTAGAATCTGCTTCACACTTCAAAACATTGAACTGTGATAGGTAACCAGATGGCTAGAATTTATTTTTCCGCTGGCTAGTACCAGAAGTTCCTCTTGGCTTTTTTATACCTGCTCAAGCTTGGCACAGTCGGGATATAATGAAACTTGGCAGTGGGATTTACAGGGCTGTTTGTTGCTGATTGCTACTATACTATACACATAGACAAACAAATAAACAAAGAAAAAGCCTATAAACACAGCATAGTCTGGATTGATGGTGTGCTGTCAAAAGCAACATTGTGCTGTATTTCTCAACATGTACAAATATTTAGGTTTAATTTCTCAAAAGGCATTTGCTTGAACACTAGGGTTTAGGCCAAATCCAAGCCCAGTGAACACAATTCCTCAAACGTTTGATGACCAATGACCAATTTTTAGGTGATAATTTAGCAATATGTGGTAACAATGATGCAGTTAGCTCTTACTGTCATCATTTTGTCATCATTAAGTCATCTCTTTTTATATACACATGATCCTGCAGGAGAACAATGCCCCAAAACATGCCACAAAGCTTTCAAAAAACTATTTGAAGTCCATAGACTAAGGTGTTCTGACTGACAGGGACTTTCCTTTACACTTACCTCAACCTGAGAATAACATGGATTATCAGATATGTATTTGTGGAACGCATACCAGTTTGAGTGCACACTGCCATTAATTCATTTATTCATTCAATCATCCATTTGTTCATTTTTTTTAGTTTTAGATTCATTGTGTTACCTATTAGTGTACATACACTCATACTCGTAAATTTTAGAGATGCCAGTTGACTCAAACACTAATTATGTCTCAGTCTTTTTATTAGAATACATCCAAAAAGTACAGAAAGTATGTACGCATCTAGCATCTAGTATGAAAAACAGTATGAACAAGCTTGATCTGGAATGGCTATTTTGGAAGGGAAGCAACCACAAAACCATTTTTAGAAGGTGAAACATGGTGAAAAGGCTAAGATATGCTAAAGCTCACAAAGATTGCAATGAAGATCATTGTAAAAGGTATTATGAAGTACCAATTCCAAGTTTGAATTATACTACACTGTTCAAACAAATATAAGGGTATATTTAATTAGGGGATATTTGTTTTTGAAATATACCCTAATTGTTGTGAGCACTATATTATTAAAACAACAAATCTAATGGTGGTCTTTCAAACTAGAGGTAAGTTAAATTAATTAAACCAATTAAATTATTATATCTGTTGTCAAAAATCTATTTAAGACCATATGAAAACTACTACCAGCAAATCATGTACAACTGATACAATCTTACAATATACAATACAGAAAGCTGCAAGTTAAGGACCTGACAGTGGCAGCTTGGCAGTGCTAGTACTTGAATCCTTGACCTTCTGTTTAGTGGTCCAGACCTTAAGCACTAAGCCACCACATCATGAAATTCATCCTTAAATTGTCCAAACGTTAATGAATGAAATGTCACACTGTTTGCTCATGTAATTCAATGGTACAACGGCTTAATATATGGCATTCCACCACTGCAGGAACCTGTGGCTGAGTACCAGAGGTCATTTCACATGCATACACAATTCAGTGTGTCTGAAAAGATGAGAGGTTGGTCATGTAAAGAAATATTGAACACATTTCTGTGAATAAAACATCATATAAGACACACCCTCACTTAACATAAGGGCATACTTAAATGCCTTTTTGTCATCAAAGTCTTCTTGAGCAGTCCTACCACTACCTGCCTTTACAGACAGTACAGACTCATCATCAGCTGTTGCACACACACTAGCCATGCTGTGGTTATCTGTAGTGGGTTGCAGGTCAAGTGGCTTCGTGTCACGTCCTTCTCAAGTGATCTATCTCAGTATCTGTCTCTATCTTAGTGCCTGTCTCTTTCTCTCTCTTTCTGTCTCTCACTCTCTCTCTAAGTAGATGGATATGCGCTCTTGAGAATCAAATGACCCACAAAGTCATGTGAATCATACTGACTGGTACATGACCTAGCTAAGCCAGCAACATAAATGCAAAGCAAATGTGCAGAGAAAATAGACTTTCTCAAATATTAAAGAAAGCAAAAAAATTCAAACGCTTCCTTCAGAGTTCCCCATAAAGTGACAACCTGAGCACAAACGCGTTCGTGTGTTCTGCTCGAACATTATGTCATGCCCTCCATTTGTTGTTTCTCCTATTTACTAAGAGGGCAACCACAGAGACGTTTAACATATATATTTGATTGTCAGCTCCCATACTGTGACAGAAGGATTTTGGACTGAAAATCACAGACCCCTCCTTTAAGCTCATTTCTGGCAGAGATCTGAAAAAGCCAGACATGGCGAGTTTATACACAGGGCCTCACGTCAGTGGAAGGTTTAAAAAATGTCAAGGTTGTGACTAAAGACATGACAAGGGCATGGTCTCTACATCTGCAACCATTTACAGAGGTGGAACTGCCCATCCTGCCTTCCATTATTCTACCATCCCTCTGACCTCCTTGTGAAAGAGTAAATAAAAGACCCTTCAGCATATGGAGGAGGGTACGGATGTGGGTACACACATACCCAGGGGACTTCAAGAAGAACCTCACTCAGTGAAATAAAGTCACCTACTTCAATTGGACCATTCTTTTGAGCAATTCTAAAAAAATGTAATATGTAATGTGAGATCAGTGATCCTTAAAAAAATCAGAGATGAAATCTCACACAGATAGGTACATAATCCATAATCCATTATGTCATCCATATATTAAGCTTTGTGTCAGAAATGTAATAGTGACATTAGTGAAATAATTAGAAGCTGATTGGATAGTAAGGTATAATTTAGGAATTTTCTAACACGTGAATTGCAAGTAGTTCAATTAACTACTAATTCAATAGAGTGCTAAAACAGACTAGCAATTAAAGCTGTGAAGAAGACTGGTAATCATTAGATTATTATCTAATCACCATACAGGTATGCAGTGTTAAATGACCATCCAATTAACTTCCATTCACTTTAAACACCTAGGTCTTAAAATTTGATTAAATTGTAAAAATAAAATATGTCTTTTAAACAGGCAATCAACACAATCACCTAAACAGCCAGTTACTGCTGCAGCCTAAACGTGCACAGGTGGGAGTTTAAGAAGTATCTCATTCATGTATACCAGAGATTGTTCTAACTTGGTTGATGTGTTCAGAGACTTTGTTGTGCAAGGTATTGTTGTTCTTTGTATGACTTTTTGGTGCTTATTTGTAACTGTAAATGGCATTCATACGTTTGTGCCTGTGCTAAAGTAAGTATTGCTCCTTTATTTGCCCCCCCCCCCACTATCTGTATATTCTCTCTAACTTTTAACTAGATAAACTGGTTCACGTTCACATCTCTGTGTTATCTGGCTGATTTTCCTGTTTTTTATAATACTATCAATTTATTCTTTTTTAAAAGTGTCAGCTGTTTCAATCACAAATTCACAAAATCATTCCTGTTTTCAGACATATCTCTGACACATTAACGTTGCATTTGCACAGTTTTCCTGTGACATTACCCTTTATATTTACATTACAGTAGCATAAAAAGACTAAGTGACTTTTAATGTTTGGTCCATTTCTGTCTGCTTCACAGAACATAATGTGGCTGTTGCATACCTGTAGTTAGTTTATTTGGGATGTTTTTACATAAATATAGTGTGTGCTGGTTTTTTTTCTACAGTTATTAACCTTGCTGGTCAAGGAGACAGTCGGCCAGAAAACAAGGGTGCAGTTGTGCCCTGGATAAGACCCAGGTTGATTTCATCTATTTCATCTTGGCCAGAAGGTACTGCCAAGGCTTGAACCTTGGTATCTGTTTTGGACTAGTGTATAAGGCCTCAGCTACACTTGATTGATTAATATAACTATATTAAACATTTTTAATGATCTGTAAATTACAAACTATTTTCAATTTTTTGTAGAAAAGCGTAAAAAGCACTGATATATTTTGATCTTCTCAACAAACTTTTGGGCTTCATTAACATAAATTCAGGACAGGACAGAAAGAGTTACAATGGTCTGATCTGTTTCACTGTACATGTACCCAAAACTGAAAAATAAGTGTTGTTACACTCAATGGTGTTCAAACACCATCCATTCGAGTAGTTAAAAATGTTTCTCAGTTTGTGATTAATGTGAGACCAAATATTGTCTATAGGGCTCATCTCTAAACTCTGAAGACTATACTGCAAACTATACTGCTCTCAAAAATATGGTGATATTTCAAAATGTAATATCCCATATAAAATTATCCTCTAATGTTTGTAAGTAATATATTTAAAATGATTCTGAACATGCAAATCAGATAGTTTTAAGTCTTTTGACTTAGTTAACAGTTCACTACAAAAAAATCTGAAGTTATAGACTTTAGTATAGTAAATTTTAGTATAAAGTATAAATTTAGTATAAATTAATTTTATTTAATTATTTTAGCCACTATGTATTCTATATTCATTATTCAAATGTCATTGTTTTTATGTAGTCTATTACATGACAGGCTAAAGCTTTATATTGTCTATTTA
This sequence comes from Parotocinclus haroldoi, assembly GCA_034779995.1. Lineage (NCBI taxonomy): Eukaryota > Metazoa > Chordata > Actinopteri > Siluriformes > Loricariidae > Parotocinclus > Parotocinclus haroldoi. Next base: position 29,242 of record JAUZST010013226.1, read on the forward strand.
TTATACTTGTCATAACATTTATTCTCCATAATTTATCATAGAATATCTCGTTATTTTTATTACATTTGTATTATAACATTTTCTTTAAATCTGCATCTCTTTTTCTTTATATTTTGCTTACAACAGATTTATTCTAGGTTGCTTCCTTATAATGTTTAGAGATTTTTTTCTTGATGTGGGCCATGTGTTGCTTACGATATTTTGTAAAGCTGCATATTTCATTTGTGCATATCTTACTTGTCCAATGTATATAAATTATATGTCATTTAAAATTATAATTGACCACAACCTGTTATATGACAAATAACTGACACAAAGTTTCCTGATGAGAAGAGTGGACTAAATCCAGACAAACTGTGTCTAAACTGCCATAAATCACAGGGTCCTTTTTAAATTCTGAGTCCAGCCTAAGATTGTAGTGAGTAAGTCTGCCCTCTGACCTCCAGAGCTAATCCACCCAAACAAACCAGTCTACTCTTTTAGTCCTTTTAAAAAAATACCAAAAAGAAAAACAACACACAAACACACCATGGATTCGCTCTGGAGGATACCATGACTGGTCAACAATGGCCTTGTTGCTTCATTGTGTTTACCCCTCCTCCTTCTCCCTCGGATCTCTGTTTCGTGCTAATTAATTTAATCCTGTAAGCAGGTGTAAGCCTGCTTGTTAAGGAGCCAAGTCCATGCTGCCCAGAGCAAAGTTCACGTGTACACAGCCCAACGTTTGTGAAAGGGGAGAATTAAACGCGGGCATAAACAACAACAGTGAATTGACCAAATTGTAAGCGGAAAATCCTATTTAGATACGAGACAGCGGGAGGTGAAGGATAGGCTTGTTTTTTCTTCCTGTCTCTAACTTCTTTATTCCTTTCTTTTGTGGGTTTTGTCATAGGTATCATCAATATCTCTCCCTTCCTCTCTTCATCAGGACATTAAAAAAGAGAAAAATGGGACACCGGCATTTGGGATTCAAAGAGGAGCAGTGTCTCTCTTCCTTCTCTTTCTTTTATTTTCTTTTTTTGCAGTCCTTCACAGTGCTGTGTTCTAAATGTGTAAGGTACACGAGGATCCGTCCAAGGCCCTGGTGTGAAGGAACAGTATTTGGCGTTGTGGCCCAAGTGTAGAGTGGATAAAAAGAACAGTGTGAAGGAGCAGCATTTGGCGAGGGCCGCTTGCTGGAGGACAGATAAAGTGATGTGTCCAAGGGCCTTTCAAACGCTGCCACCACATTGCGGCCCAGCCGTGCCAGGGACAGATCCCTTTTCCGGCCAACATCAGGCTTCCAAGAGCCACTTGGCACCGACCACAAGAGAAGCTGGGGAAAACAGATGAGTGCAAGAGAAGAAGATGAATATTCCCCTCTCTGTCTGTCTAAATCCTGACCACAGTCAATCAACTGCCCTAAACATTTTTTTCCTTCTTTGCCTCAGAGCTATCATGATCCCAATCTACCCAAAAAAGCACATCCTCTTTCGGGCCCCGAGATTGACATCACTTTGCTTTTCTCCTCTTCTTTTTTAGACCGTAGGTCCTGTTTTTGTTCTTCATAAGGTGTCAGCAACACAAGTTCACCCAATACATTCCTTTCTGCTTGTAGTGCAACAAGCTATTGAGCACAGATAAGCCCCTTTTAGAAATGAAGGAGAATTTAATTCAGCTTTGACTGACAGCAGGAAGATTTATCCCCTCCACAGACAATACGGGCTTTTCGGGAACTTTAATCTCCTCCAGACAATGGCATGTTTTTCACCCCTCGTCCTGGGCTTTTCCCACGATGCACACTGATTAGCATCGACCAATTGGACGCTGGCCATTATCTCTTATTTTCAGTGAACCGTCTGCATTTGAGAACCAGGACCAAGATGGAATCAGAAGAGTGAGTGCGATCGAAAAGAGTGAAAGAAAGAAAGAAAGAAAGAAAGGGATGGGAACAAGAAGGAAGAATATTTGTGTGCCAAGTTCATTGAGGGTCCAGGACATGAAGATGCTGGGAGAGGTCAGGAGACACTGTCATGGCTAAAAACGAAGGATGCTGGCTGCGGCTGCTAGCTGGCATGTAGATTAAAAGGGTAGGTAGAGGGCAGTATGAAAGTTAGGGAGAACCCAAAAAAAGGAGAAAAGGAAGAAAAAGATGTTAAGGGAGCATGGAAACACAGAGGAATGAAAGCGGAGAAGACCCTGAGATGTGAGATGTGGAATGTGGAATGAAAGGGGCCTCTTAGACAGAAGTCTGGCCTGCACCACGTGGAAAACAACCAGTAAGCCAGAAAAACACCCTGTGAGTACTTCTCTACAAAAAATGAGAGTAATAAAAGAGAGCAGAAGCAAAAAGATGTTCCGGGGCAGCAGAATGCACTTGGGGCCATTTTTCCAAGAAACTCTTTCTCTTATCATCATCTGAGCGCCAATCACAACTGGCGCCAAGAAGAGCATCTTGCAATGCCCCGTCAGGATAGTTCTATGCTGCCAAAGCAAATCAAAGCTATGGTTTACATTATGACTTATCCCAGTTTAAAGCGCATATATCACAGCTTGTGTGATACCTCTGGACTGGGCAATCCAGTAATGGAAATAGGCCTAATGAATATCAAAGATATGCATGAGCTCAACTATCAATCTGTATCAATCGAAGCATAAAGGAGACATAGATTATATTTTTTGACTGTATGCCAGAGGCCAAGCTGTTTCAGTTTCCTAGGCAGTATGAAGGACTAACAAAGCTTAGCAGATTACGTCATCTGTTATTTCTGTATGTTTATATACAAAAACAAATTGCATTCATATGCCTCAGCACTCAAATTGAGTTTCTGCTGCATTCGAGTCATACTAAAACACACATACGCACACACACCTGGCTTAATTTCTCTTTTTGCCGACCAAAAATGTCAAAGCTACCAAATTCTACTGCAGAGCATTTTCCTCGTTCTACAGAAGTCAGAAACGCCAACCCACACGATGTAGCGTATTCCCAGGCTGGGAGTGAGGGAAAATAAATATTCCTCTAATTACAGTAAGAGGGGAAAAGACATGGGCAGATGTCTAAGATGACAAACCCCAGATGGGTATCTCAGCTTGGGATGTGGATGCGCCCTGACCACGAGGCTGGACGGAGACCCACAGCACTGCCGACTCTCAGATGCCACTGCGGGGTATGTGCTGCAGAAAAGATGATTCCATGTGATTTTGTAGAATAAATATTTGTCCCTGCGCTTGGCCGTGCTATCACAATGGACTTCTTATGATATTCTATGTACGTTGGCCTTTGAACGGTAATGAGTGTAAAACTGGCAGTTGTTTTCTACCAGAAACTGATCTTTTTATGTATTATATTTCCTGGCGAGGCTGATTTCGTTTCATCTCTACAGATATTTGTGTAACAGCCATGTTTTTGCGATCTCTAAATGCTCGTATGAGTTTTCATTTGACCTTAATTAATAATATTGTATAGGAGCGTCTTTAGGGATTAGCCTTCTTCAAGCCAGTATTCAGAGCCTTTAGCCAGGTGAATAGAGTCTAACTGTGGACTAGATGTGATGGAGAACAGGAAACGCAGTGGCATTGTTCCTTCAGGAAATCCCTGCCTGTATTCATACCTGCTGGTGTCTAGCCACAAATCGCACCCCTTCCAATCTATTCACCCCCAGTGCTCAGAAAATGCGTTCTAAGAGAAAGGGTCAAGAACCTATTACCAGCTTTGATAACAATGACCCCCAGCCATGCTCCCCCACTCTTCTACTTCCAACCTCCCCTCTTCCTCACTCTTTCACGCCGTCAAAGTCCATCCGTCTTTTTTCCCTCCTTCCCCATCATGTGCCACGACATTTCCAAATCTGCTTATTTTGGTGTACCGAGCTAAACAAGCCAGAGTGCACAATGGTTTGGACGAGTGACGCGGCGGCTCAAAAGGAGCAGAAAAATAGCAAAATAGCGACTGAATCAATAGGTTCAAATATTCCGATCTCTCACATTTACGACATATCCTTTGTAGAAATTTTCCATGCTATTCCTTCTTTCCCCCCTCTCATTATTGGCGGTCAAGAAGTACTCTGTGTTTCAGCGGACATAGTCATTGCGCTGTTGCGGTGAACACGCTTGGAGCACTCCGTTTTTATCAAGATGACTATTTTTGTGGCACTGCTCCCTCTCCCTGCACCCTTTCTCAATCTGAAATAGTCTGTGCCTTAACGAGCCCTTGCCCGCCCCGTTTCCCAGCTATAAAAACAAGGCTGCGCTGAAGATGCTTGGAGGATGTGGTTATTATTGCAACGAGGCCCGGGCCAGTTTCAGTAAATGATGCTCCAAACATAGCCCGAAAGGAATGACTTGGGCTTCTGCTCATCATTCCTCATTTGCACAGGCCATGAGTCAGCCCTGGTGATATTATTTGTTCCAGAGAAAACACCAATCCTTTCTCACACATACTGTCTCTCTCTCTCTCTCTCTTTCTCTTTCTCTCTCTCTCGTTCTCGTTCTCTCTCTGACTATACTCGGTCTGGCTGAGTAATTCAAAAAACATGGTCATAATTTGCTATGACATGTTTCATTTCGGAGCTCCGATCAGATAGGCATCTATATTGCAATCGTCCTCTGGACAGAACCAAAGTGGGGCTATTTGGGATGACTGGGAAATGGGTTTTCCACGGGCCAAAAATGACCGGGAACCACCTGAATGGTAATGCTTTGTTTATTCTTTAACGTGTATGCGCAAAGCTCAAATGAGCCATGTGCCCCACGTGGATGTCAAAGTGAATCTGATGGTCTGCATTACTAAGAATGGATTCATTGAAAACCAGAAACAGCTTGTGTTCAAACCATGATAATGGTAATTACTGACAGTGAATTTAAAGCAGGAAGTCCTGAACAGACCAACAATTGTTAGTGTGTGGATATTTCAGCATTCCTTTAACCTAATCTCTGTCTCATACAACAGTAGTGCATGGGTAATTACTACAGGTAAAACATTTGACAACATCCCCCATATAAAAAGGAAACAATAACATATTTTATATGTAACTCACTTGTAACAAAAGTCTAAGGGCAGTTATGGGTGAAAATAATAGACTTTTCAGAAGACAAATCTTTTTCAACATCTGTGAAAATGCTTACTGTTTTGTATAAAGTTTTTATGTGTGAAATTAAATATTGTGATTTAATATAATTGTTAGGGTTCCCACCTTTTGCCCTTGAGCGTTTGGCCGTCCTTGCCAGTGTCCATTATAGAGCTATCGGTGAAGAAGTTTATATCCAGTGACCAATTTACGACCTGATTGCGAACAACTGCTTCTCCGTCTATTTAGGTGCGGGTTTTAGCACTGTTTGCTGCCAGGTCGTCTTCATTCGCCCGACCACCGGGGCACTCACACACTTGCACACGACCTTTAGTTAGTGGGTAACATCCTGGGGCTTTTAGTGCCGAGGGACACGTATGGCGGGGGAACCCCCAAGGTATTTAGTGTTTTAGGGGCACTTAGAGGGTCTCCTGTCCTGTACTTGTGCGCTCCTCACGCGCCTGAGCTCACGCTCTTCCTTTGTCGGTACTCAGTGAGCCTCACTCCAGCCGGCTGCCTGTCCTGAATGGGTGGTGCCCTGGCTTGGCTCACACTCGCCCCCTGGCGCTTCAACATCTCTCACAATCTGATCGCGTTCGTGCTCATCGCATGCCTGAGTTCACACTCATTTTGCATTTTATTCGCATTCGCCCTACAAGCACGTTCGAGCTCACGCTCGCCATCTGCCGTTTGGACTACATCTGTGCCTCGCCACTTGAGAGACGTCCCAAATCGTGCTCTCTGCATGCCTGCCCCATTGGCACTTAGGCGCCCCATTGCAGTCAGTTCGCGCTTTGGTCTCAGTCAGGACGCAACACAGCGTTATGTTCAAGAGCCTTTCGCTCCGCTCTTCTCGCCCTTTTAGTTTATCTATATTATTTCCCCATTATTATTAAACGTTGTGGGATTCCATTACTCCCGCATCCTTGGGTCCTACCACATATCATAACAATAATCATCTGAACTGGTTTGAGCAATCAGATTGAGATTGGATACCAATCTGTATTGGGATGCATTTACACAAGCATTGTAATGTGGATACATCCCTGATACTCAAGATGCATGAAGTGGCCTACTTTAAATGGAGTATGCATGCTTTGTCCTTTTCCCAGACAGAATTACTATTTTGGGGGGGCAAAGTAAAGATATCAACAGATCAGCTTAGGATCTGGTTGCATTTGTACCCTAATTAACTTAATTAATGAACTAAACTACAGGTAGAGCTGTTTAGTGACCATAAGATTAATGTCAGTTCAGGTAAATGATTGAGGTATTTAAAATTCTAATGCATTAACTTCGTATGTTGCAGCCAAAAACAGCTGGTCCCTTTAAAATCCAATCAGTGCTGTGGATCCATGAGCAGATCCAGGGCTTAGAGATTAAGTGTGGAAGTCATTTGTGTGTGTGTGTGTGTGTGTGTGTGTGTGTGTGTGTGTGTTTGTGTGTGTGTGTGTGTGTGTGTGTGTGTGTGT
>JAUZST010013227.1:0-11119 GCA_034779995.1 Parotocinclus haroldoi
TGTGTGTGTGTGTGTGTGTGTGTGTGTGTGTGTGTGTGTGTGTGTGTGTGTGTGTGTGTGTGTGTGTGTGCGTGCATTTTTGTGCGTGTGTGTCTGAGAAGTTGATAGAGGTTACATCAGGATAAGTAGGGGAATTTTATGCCACTGTGTGGTATATAAATGAGTAACTATAATCACACAAATAATCCTTTACCTTTCTTCAGCAATTTCTATTGTCTCGTGTTTAGAAACGTGCTTTTTGACTTTGAAGTTGATATCTATTTTACAAGTCGCTGGTTAGTAAGAGAAATAGAAATTAAATGTAAATTAAATTTATGTAAATAAATGTAAGACAAGGAAGTATAGTATTTCTTGCAGATTTCCAACGTAATACCACTAAAATTTTCTTTTGTTGTGTCTGATGAGTTTGGAATTTCAATAGCAATTAGTCTGAGAATCATCAGTACAGAATCACTCTATATCCTACAGGGTCCAAGGTGCTTCTCCTCTTCTGGACTCTCCTCTTCTGCTCAACTTTTTACACTTCTGTTATAGACACTTAACTCAGCAGTCAATGTTTCACTCAGAATTTCATGCAAAAAAGTTAAATTTTTGCACCTAATTTTTCTGGCTGGTCAATTCTTTGGAAGCTTGTAACCCCACTGATGAAGACCAGACAGACACTGGAATTGGGCCTCGCAACCACTTCAAACAGAGCGGCAGATATTTTTTAGGCATTACCTCCTTGCACATCACATCTGAGGTAGATTTGGGATACTGATGCCTTTTCTGTGGTGTCTCAGTTGAGAGAATTTTATTAATTGTTACATAAATAGCAATTACTACAGGTCTGCGCTGCAGAGTGAAAAATGATGAATTTCACAGCAAATGTATTCGAATAAATACATTTTAATGAGTGTGGTATGGCACACTGCTGATACAGATGGAGAGAGAGTGGGGCAGTACAGAAGAGAAATGTCTTACAGCTGGTTTGAGCTAAGGTCTGCCATGTTTTTAAAAGCGTTACTTATGTTTTTTCTATCTTCCTGAGGTTGGCGCTGCTGTAAACCGCTACTAATAAGAGTTGAGGCTCATCTCTCTGGTGTGTCTTTACTTTTGTTGTGTTTGTTTGCTAACTGAGAAGTCAGTCATTTTATGACATCCTATTCTAAATCCGTAGGCATTAATATGGAGTAGGTCACCCCCTTTGCAGCTAGAGCAGATTCCACCTTTCAGGGAAGGCTTTCTCTAAGGTTTTGGAATGCGTCTGTTGGAATTTTTTGTTCATTTATCCAAAAAAGCATTTGTGAGGTCAGACACTGATATTGCACAAGGAGGCCTGTCTTATAATCTCTGATCTAGTTCATCTGAAAGGTGTTTGATGGGTTTGAGGTCGGGGCTCTGTGTGGACCAGTCAATTTCTTCCACACCACATTCACACAACCAAACTGTACACACAATGCAGTCAGGCAAACAACATTCTCCTGGTGTGTTCCAAACCCATACATAGCCATTGAACTGTCAGATATAGAAGTGTGATTTTTCACTTTACAGAACACATTTAAACTCCATTGATGGTACGCTTTACACCATCGCATCCAATGATTGATATTGTGCTTGGTGATATCAGGTTTTCATACAGATGACTTGACTGACTTGTTGCAATAGTGGCATAATATTATACCATGCTTGAATTCAGTGAGCTTTTTAGGACAACTCTGTCTTTCACAAATGTTTGTAAAGCCACCTAAATTAAAGGATTGAGATGCACATAATACTGTGGGAGCTATTTATATGTGCTTGTAAATAAAACAGAAGTTGGATGTGGATTGAAACAACCATAGAACCAAGCAAGACGTTAAATAATTAAAACATGGCATTCAGTTTGGATCTTCCATTTACTCTGTATGTTTTACATTACTCATTTTTCATACTGTCCTTCATTCCACCGACCAAAGGCCAAAATGAGAGTTGGCTGTCAAGAATGGCCTCATCATAGAGAGGTCAAGGAGAGAAGGAGAGGAGTGTATAAGAAAACATACTTAATATCCTGGCCAAGAATTAATAGTTCTCCAACCCACAAGATCTTGAAACCGTATCATGAACTTCCTTAAATGATGTGGTGCTGAGTGAAAAGCAGGAGAGGCCAATGCTATGGAGATGTTTTTAGTATGCCTGTGTGTGTCTGTGAGCGCTCAAAGGCATGCCTCAGTGCAATCTTCCTTGGCCAGGCTTCATGATGTCCACAACGGGAATAATGCTTGCACACACAAGTACACACACACGCACACACACACACACACACATTCACACAGCTCATGGTGCATAGGTCACTAGCTTAATTCCAAAACATACCCCGTAGATCAGGGAGAAGTAGCACATTTCTGCCTGTAGCCAGATCGCATTCTGCCTTGCTTGTTGTTATAAAGCAGTTTGCCGTGCAGAACGTGGGATTAGAACCAACAACAATCCCATGCTGGTTTTACTGCCTCAGTCACAGCTTACCACTCAAAGAATGACATGCCCAAGTCCTGAAGTAAACCTAATGTCAATATTGCTTGTAATGTAACATTTAGAGGTGTCCTTGGATGCAACACTTAGTACCAAGGTCTGAACTACCTTTGGATGCAATATGAGCACAAATATTTTTCATGAGCTCATGAAATCAAGTTCCATAATAGGGTTTAAATCCAGCTTCAAGAGATTACCATACACAATGGCAAACATTGACTGGAGTGATCAAGAGCACAGTGCTATGGGAACCTGGAGCAACATGTTATCTGACCATATCATGCTATGCCCTAGTATAGTAGCTAAATGCTAGTTTGAAAAACGCAAAAAGAAACCTACAGAGTTTGACTTCCCCAACATTTTTGTGATGCACTGGCATCCCTTTAGAGACATGATTCCACTTGTCCAGTGTCCAATGAATTCTGGAACTGGCGTCAGACCCCATACAGTCCTGAAAAGGACAAGCAGGGCTTAGAATGGAAAAAAGAACTTCCAATTTTCAGCTTCCAATTGTTAAGCTGCCTGTTTCAGCTTAACAATAGGTACCAAAGTAATTTAATTTAAAAAATGTACTTTCGTGGGTAATAACTGGACATCACAGAGCCGTTTTTTGTATGTATATAACATATGAAAACATGAGGTATGCAGATTAACACATACAAATACATGAACATGTATTATGGTCACATTTTGCAGATGTGTAGATGGAATTGGAGTATGTCCCTGAATGTTCTCCAGATATTGACTATTATTTGGTTTAATAAGTAAACTGGTCACATTTATACACATTGCATCACATAGCACAAGTTCATATGATGTCATCTGCATCTGTGAGGAAAAAAACAAAACAATGTGTACCATATAGATAGCTCCAGTTTTACTGTGGTTTCTACTTAAGATATTTTGGACTTTATAATGAGAAGCCAATAATACAAGTATACATTCAGCAGAAACCGTATTCTGAATTTTGAATATTCTCCTGACTCGTCCACCCTAAATGACAACTTAGTAATGAGGAGTGCTGGGAAATTTAGTGAGGAAAATAGCAAAATAGCAAATAGCAATAATAATATCAAGAGATTACATGGGATATTCAGTACTTTATTCAATAATATTTTTTATTAATGATTTTGCCCAGCTGTAGTTTAATGTAAGTGTTTACTGTATATATTAAATCGCTTGGTTTACTACCGCATTGTAAGTTTGATTACGTCCTGTACTTATAGTAATACTATACAATTCACTAATTCTCATGTTTGAATAATTTATACAATTTGAAACACCATAACAAAAATGAAAATTTTGGTCCAAATAAGCGAATAAAACTACACGTATATAATAGGATTTGTTTTGGTACTTTAGGACTTTTTCCAAATAAGCAGCTGGTCCCATTAACCGGTGGTCCAATTAACCGGATTCGACTGTATATTACACCTAGATCTATAGTTCTATTGTAAGCATTAAGACCTTGAACCTTATAAGCAATCCCAGGTACTTATTGTAACTCAGGGCTGACACAAAGTAAGTTCAGGGTTTTAATCCCAGCAGGGGCAGAGCTCCTCGAATTCCCAGATGCAGGTGAACTTGAACTTAAGTACTCTGGAGATGGCGTTCATGTAAGCTCGGGTGCTTCCGTGTTTGCTCATGTGAGCAAGCTGTTACAAGGTGGGACCAGGGGCGTTGTTTTACCGGAAGCGGTAGGAGCTTTCCTGACAGTAGTGATCGGTGTACTTTACTGAGCACGCATGAACTCACAAACTGTTGCACGTCTTGTTGCGTGGATGGCTAACAGTGTTTCAGTTATTTGAGTGCCAGGGTGTGGTGTATACCAGGCTGACCCGTGCCAGGAGCGCTGTGTGCCCAAGTGATAAGTTTCCATCTATTCCAATGGCCAGGCGCTCCCGATTATCCACACCATAACTCTCCTCAGCTTAGGAAAATGTTCTGGAAAAGAACTGGATGTAGTTTATTCCTCACCCCAGGACCGAGTCAGAAGCGTCGACTTCCATGATGAAGAGTTTTCCAGGATCAGACTGGGTGCAGTAATCATTCCACTTTAGTCACTTGGAACCCCATGTCAGGTTTATAGTACTTTTTAAGCAAAGTATAGTCTCAAAGTAGAAAAATAGAAAAACAAGTCTAACCAAAAGCTTTGTAAAAAAGTAGGATTTAGTGTAAAGATTGTGAATGTGTCTTAATCCCAAACAAAAGTGGGGAACCAGAAATATTTTTGTATTCAGTACAAAATCTAACCTCTAACCTTAGGTAACTAGTAGGTGAGTACAATATGTATAGTTGATATGCTGGAATCCCTGAGTTTGGAAAAAACTGGTTAATAACCAAGCGATGCTCTAGTCTTACTTCTCGTTTTTGGTGAGTATTCATCCGCTGAGTAAATACGCTATTGAAGTGTTTTTAACAATTGAATAATCAAGCAACACGCTGGAGTAATTAAACGTTCTCTTTACTTAACACTTTACATACATCACTCGTATCACACATGCTCTGTCCATACCGAGCTTACAGCACGTCATATCCTACACACTGAGTAGACACAACAGTTATTTACTGTAAATCCTAATAATTTATTAATTATAACATTCCTTTATTGTTAGACTTAATATTTTTAATAGATTTTTATACATTTTTTGATTTTTTAAAATGTAAAAGTTCAGCAAAAAAACGCGAATCAGTGAAAATCCGCAATGTATTTTTTACATTAATATTTTTTTCAAACCTGCAATGCACCAAGTCCACCAAAGGTGAACAGCGAAGTGGCGAGGGGCCACTGTACTATAGAATACAGTCAGTAGAGTATTACAGTAAATCTATTTCAAGGTTATTTTAAGGCTTAAAGAAGGAACAACCCAAAATCAGAAAATAATTAGCAAAGTATGAAAATCGTATTAACACTAGAAGTCCCAGAAAAGGGTCATATCAACATTTCTACCTTTGAAACCCAGAGACGGGTTGAGTGACCTGAAGGATTTTAGCTATCATCCTATAATCAGCTGTGAACAGGCGTTTTTGTTCTGTAAATAAGGCCATTACTGGAACACCACAGGAGGGGGCATGCTTAACTCCCAACTAACTGTCTAGTTAGACAGTTATCTTTATAATATAAAGATTATGTATATTTTATTTAGCTTAGATTTATTTGAGCAAAAAAAGTACAAACAATGAATTATTTTTAAACGAAGAATTAGAAATTTTACAGCCAGGTATAGCTGTGAGCAATGACCAGAAGCATTTGTGTCCAAGTCAAGAGGACTGAAATTTCAGCATGAGAAATATACAAAATACCAACTTTTATTTGTTTAAATGCCTTTTATTTTTGTCATAAAATGATACAAAAAATACAAGGAAAAAAACAATTCCACACATATTTACACTAGTGCAGTGGGGGGCTGTGTGTGTTTGTGTGTGTGTGTGTGTGTGTGACTGGCATTTCAGCACTCACTCAACAGTCTGCACTGTCGGAACGTACCTGGCACTGCCAGGGTATGTCCTTGGTACATTTGCCACATGTGTATTTGTAGCAGTCGACACATCTCACAGTTGCACAATTGTTCGTGCATTGATGGTTGACCTGACACCTTGGTGTGGAAGGTTGTTGCCGAAGCAGTTTCTCCTTGTGTGTCTTCTTCTCACTCACATGAGAGTCACCCAACTCTTCTGCCAGCTCAACCAGGAAGTCCACCTGTCTCTCCTGCACCCCACGTCCCTCTTTCAGGACTTCGGGGGGAGGTCGAAATTCCTGGGACTTCTAGTGTTAAAAGTGTGTGCTGCTTAGTTAGATTGGTACAGAATACTTTAATACTATGTGAAATAACATTATTTAGGCTGTATGGATGTAATGAATTTTTGTCATACAGCATTATTGGTGATGAGAGAAATTTACTTCATACTGATACAGTGGTTGATTGATGCAGGTTTGCATCTAAGAGTTTCATTGTATCCGTGTTAATAAAATTGTTTATTACGTTGTCTTGTAGTAATCCCATGTTCACATTTATTTGGCAGGATCTCCAATGAATAGCAGCTTCCAGCTGAATCAGTCTTATAAGGTACAATACAAGCAATTGTGAACTAAGAGCCTTGGCAGTGCTGTGACTGGACCAGCAGTCTAGTACTACTCCTGAAAAAAACAACAGGATCACTATACTTAGAGGATATTCACACAGGTTTTGGACTTTATAGCATAAAACAAAGAGATATGGGAATAAACATTTTTTGTTTAATAGTTAATATTTTTGCCTCTTTTAAGCACACCAACCAATCAAACCACAGATTCCCTTCTGCTTTTAATTGATCATTAACAAATAGGCATTTTTTCATAGTTGATGGTAATTTAGGTAATATTTGATATTATAAAAGCATTTTGTTTTGTAGATAGATGACAACTAGTGGTAACAAAAATTATGAAAAAGGTAGTCAAATAAAATTTTCAGTAATTCATTTTTATGCAGTTCTATTTGAATAGTGATAATAGTAGACAGACTACTACAGACAAAATTACAATTAGTCAACTGTTGTGCTACACTGAGAAAAGATAGATTTGCTTACAGAACAATATGACATACTGCTTCCTGTAGTTTTGCAAACGATAACATTTGGATTTATTTATACCATAGTCAAATATAATGAAGTTTTGTTAAATACTTTAAAATTGACATCCCAATTGCAATTAAGTTGGGATGTTTTATTGTTCAAATGGATACATTTTATTGTTTTTTTGCAAATATTCACTAATTTTTAATTTAATGCCTGCAACACGTTCCAAAGAAGTTGGGACAAGGGCATGTTTACTACTGTGTTACATCACATTTAATTTAACAACAATTAATAAGCATTTAGGATCAGAGGACAACTAATAAAAGCTAATAACAATACTCTGCAAAATAACAGTACTTGCATTACTTAAACTGTTGGACTTTTTGTTCAGTTAGTTGTTAATAAAAGTGTTGAACCTCGTCCTATCCTTGCTTTTGAACGACTGAGACTTTCAGGGTTGCTCCTCTTATACCCAATCAAGTTGTTCACCTGTGGAATGTTTCAAACAAGTGTTGATTGAGCATTCCCCAATCTTCCCAGTATTTTGTTGCCGCATCCCAACTTTGGAACCTGTTACAGGCATCAAATTAAAAATATGTGAATATTTGCAAAAAACAATCAAGTTTATCCATTTCAACATTAAATTTCTTGTCTTTGTTGTGTTTTCAATTGATTGTGGGTTGAAAGGAATTCAACAAATCATCATATTCTGTTTTTATTTATGCTTTTCACAACTTCTTTGGAATCGGGGTTATAGATGAGTCATGAAGGTTGGAATTAAAATATTTTATTTAAAATATCACTTAAGTAAATGAAATGGAGTACATATTGCAGTCATCATGGACACCTCAGAATTCAAGCGCTCCCATTTGATCCTGACCATTGGGTCTGCCTGAGTCTGCATGTCCTCCCTATGTCTGCCTGAGTTTACTTTTTTTGTACTCTGGTGTGATCCTACATTCTAAATACATGTGTTAGGCTTACTGGAGTTTCTAAAGTGCTTTTATTGTATGAGTCTATGTATAACTGTGTGCTCTAAAATAGAGTGGCACCAGGTCTAGAGTTGTCACTAGGCACCAGCTGTCCCACAACCCTGACTAGGATTAAGCAGATAAAAGAATTAATTAATGATGTCAGTGAAATAGGAAGAAAATAGAGGAGTTACAACAGTAAAAAATAAATTTCAATGCAGTAATGCTTGTGGGGAGTTACAACAGTAAATTTATATCTCATTGTCGTCATTTTGTGAAGAGCTAGGACGGCGGTTTCCACCTTACAGAGATTAATTAACAGACTGCGATTAACCTTGGCAAATTTTTAAACAGACTGATTCATGTCCAGATTTTTTGTGATGGTTTTCTCATGTGTCAAAATGACTTAATCTCATTTCCAAAAACACAGCTGCTGGAAGCGAGGAAAATATAGGACAAGGTAGAATAGGAGCTTTCACATGCAGTTGCTGACAACGATATGGTCTATAACATAAAGACTATACAACATGGTGAAGGCCTCTTAATACTCCTGAGTGCATTTTCACACTGCAGAAAGGTCTGCATCAGTGGGTAGTTGCTTCCAGAAAATCGCATGATGATCCAGAGGAGGCATGGAAGAAAGTCTTGTGGTCAGATAAGACCAAAATAAAGCTTACTGGTATGAACTCTACTAACTGTGTTTGGAGGATATAGAAGGATGGAAACACTGTTCCAGCAGTGAAGCATGGAGGTGGAACCATTCTTTTCTGCAAAGAGGTCAGGACAACTACACCGTATTGAAGGGAGGATGGGTGAGGTCATGTATCATGAGATATTGGCCAACAACATCCTTCGTAAGAGCATTGAAGAAGGTTCTTGGCTGGGTGTTCCAGCATGAAAATGACCCAAAACACACAGCCAGAGCAACTAAGGAGTGGCTCCTTAAGAAGCATTTTGAGGTCCTGAAATGGCCTAGCCAATCTTCATACCTGAATCCAATAGAAAATCATTGAAGGGATCTGAAACTCAATGTTTGCCAAGAAACTACCTGAAACCTGAAAGATCTGTATGGAGGAGTGGCACAAAATTCATGCTGCAGTGTGTGCAAACTTGGTCAAGAACTACAGCCTGACCCCCATAATTGGTTTCTTTAGCAAATCTTAAGTTCTGTTTTCCTAATAAAATGTGAATTCATTATTGAAAAATCATACAATGTGTTTTTCTGGATTTTTTTTCAGATTTTGTGTCACACAGCTGATATGTACCTACCATAAAAATGACAGACTTGTCTAATCTTTGTAGGTGGGAATATATATATATATATATATATATATAAGTTATACCACACAAGTTATTGCATTCCAGCATCTCTGCTCAAAAAAACGGCCTACTAACATAATTTCAGTGATGATTAAGTTAGCTTAGGAGAAAAGGTTAATGAGGACAATACAGTTGATATTACTCTGTCATGTTAACCAGAAGAGTAGACTGATTGCTTTAAAAGGGTAATGGTGTTTTAAGGTTTCTTCTGTTAACCATGGTTACCTCCAAGGCAACACATGCAGTCATAATTGCATTGCATCAAAAGGGTTTCACAGACATGGGCATTGCTGCTTGCAAGATAGCACCAAGATAACACCAAAGAACATCGAGGAGAATGGTTCAAATTGCAGGGAAGAATGCTTCAGTGCTTCAGGACTGTCTTCTAAAGAGGATGCAGCTATGAAATGAGGTTGATGGGGAGAGCTTTCTTAGGAATGGCAAAGGGTAGGTGTGAGTGCATCTGAACACTTAGTAAGACAAACATTTTTGGAGGATGGCTTGGTGTCAAGAAGGGCAGTAGAGAAGCCACTTCTCTCCAAGAAAAGCATTAAGGACAGACTGACATTCTGCAGAAAGTATGGGGATTGGACTGCAGAGCACTGGGGTAAACTTATCTTTTCCAATGAATCTCCCTTCAGACTGTTTGGGACATCTAGAAAAATGATTGTCTGGAGAGGAAAAGGTTACCATTCATGTGTGAGGTTGCTCCAGGGGAGTGTGTTCGCTCAGAATTTCGCCTGAGAACACTGCTATGAATAAGGAATGGTATCAAAACATCCTCCAAGAGCAACTTCTCACAATAATCCAGGAGCAATTGGAAAAGAAAAATGATTTTTTCAGCATGATGGAGCACCATGTCACAAGTCAAAAGTGATAACTAAGTGTGAATAAAACATTACAGTTGTGGGTTCATGGCCAAGAAACTCCTCAGATCTCAAACCTGTGGTATATCCTCAAACAGAGGACAAACAAAACCCAGAAACTGTGGCCAGCTCTGATTAGGCAAAAAGTTAATTCAAAAGTTTGCCCAGAGGACGATATCCAGCATGCCAAGTCAAATTTCAGAAGTCCTTTAGAAGAAGGAGTAACACTGTAAAAATTAAGTATTTGCTTTGACTATACATTTGTCAATAAAAAGTTTGTTAAAAAACAAACATGTAAGGTTCACAATTGTACTTAATTATATCATATACGCATCTGACAAAAAGGCTCTAAAGAAACTGAGGCATGAAACTTGGTGGGAATCAAAATGTGTGCCATTATCAAAATCTTTGACCGCAACTATATTTCTAAGTGTGTTATTTAATGTTCATAGGTATGTTCTGTGAAATTGCATATTATGCAATAGTATTTACAGGTACATGCTGTTTAACGTGAAACAAGATGTTGACTGAAGTGTTGTGCTAAATGAGAATTGAAGGTCAATGGTTTTGAGTATAGCAAGGCAACAAATTCTGGTAATTAAGATATACATTGATTTTATTACAATTCAGTGTGTAATTATAGCCTAGACAATTTCCAAATGAATATCCATAATTGATTAATAGCTCTCTGTCACTGAGACTTAACTGAATCATTTTCAATTACAATGGAGGTGGTCAAAGGGTCATAGATATTAGCACATTCAATAAATCACTCTCATATGTTCTGTGGTTTCACACAAAATGTGCTAGTGTGTATCAAACACATTTATAGATTAAGCCAATATCCTGAGGTGACTCAGATATATATATATATATATATATATATATATATATACAATCTGTGCATCGCAGGTTAAT
>JAUZST010013228.1:0-11119 GCA_034779995.1 Parotocinclus haroldoi
ACAAAAAAGGGACGCAGACCAATCAACCATACGCTAAACACGAAGGGAGCTAAACACTGAGAGGAAGGGGGAGAGGAAAAGGGGGAGCGTGTGAGGGAACACGCGAGGCAATGAGAAAAACAAATCCTAGAAGCTAAGCAGTCGTACACACACTCACCCAACGCTGAACGAAACACAGAGATCGGAATCAACACTGATAACAGGAAATGGGAAGAATCACAGAGATTAACGCTCGGTATGTCGGCAAATCGAACAATACTTCACACCCGTACAGGGGAAAAGGCAGAGCTTTAGTAGTGAGACTCAGACCCGGAAATAACAAGCCACACCTGGAGTGGAGAGAAGCGATGATTAGAAGGAGGGGCTGAGTGAACGAGGGAGAGAGACGGAATCGGGATTCCAGACAGGTGCTTTGATTGAGATGACATTCCATTTGAACCACAATGACTACATTGAGCTGCTGGACAGATCTTACCTTTTGCTTATTTTCTTGCCAAGAAACAAATGTGACAGATTGGCATGATGAACATTCAGGAGCAATCACACATCTGTACCTGCCTGAAAAATCCTCAGATTTGAATCATCTTTAGATTTTATGAGTATGACATCAGGAAAGGCATTGACAAAATCTGGCTGAACTACATAATTCATTAATGAAAATGTCTCTAAAAGTCTCTGAGCTCTGAAACTTTTCCAGTCCGTGCCAACTTGAATTTAAGTCGTTACTTGTGCTTGTGGAGATATTACACGGTATTGGTCACATTTCAACATGAAACTACAAGACTAATTTTATGCCCAGGGAGCTTATATAACAGTGTGTGACAGATAGTGATGCCTGCACTACTTTTCACTGGCATAATATTACTGTATCTAATCAAATTAACCTAAAGCAAAAAAGTAGTCTAAAGCAAATCATTTGGCTCTTCTTGTTGTTACCATAAAGCAGCAGTTTTAGTTCAAATAAAGCATTTTTATTATGAGGATGAGCAAAATGTCTTTGCAAGAAAAAAAGTCTTTGACATTTGATCCTCAGAATAACACAAACTTGACCTCACGCCACGCGCACACACACACACACACACACACACACACACACCCCTGGCTACATGGCTATGGCTATATTGACGCTAAATTGCTCAGTCCTCAGGAAGCTTGGCAGATTGAGCCATAACTGCAGCAGCACAGACAGGTTATGAGAGTCATGCCTCATTACTCTGGCCAAAGATACGCACAGTCACTGTATCTACAAACAACACATATTATCTGCAAAAAGAGTTTAGGTACACCTTGGTTTCTTTTTTCTTTATGTTCCAGTCTAAATTTCAATCTGGTTTTTAGGTTTTTTAAAGGGGAAGATGGTCATGGCCAAGATTTATATCGGTTTTTAGCTTCTAAAATTTAGGAGCACATTATGAATATAGAAATTCATAAAGTAATTTCATCACGTACATAATACATTTATTGATTAATATAGGGTATTGCTGGCATTGTCTTTGTCTGAAGTCTGAATTTCTGTTTAAATTTGGGGGGCAAAAAGAAAAATCAAACAACCATTCTATGTACAAATTGTTTGAAAAAAGATGTTCGAATGTCAATGTTTTTCTGTATATAAATTGCTGTGTGATGAGTTACAGCCGTTGTTTCTGTCACAAAGGGGGTATGAAGGCAGAGGCAAACACGATGTGCTAGAAGTACCAGGTTTAATGTAACATAATAAACAGAAAGTAAAACAGATCCACAACATAATTCCTTACCATACCGGAAATGTAAACTCATTAACAGCAGTACTAGCACTACTATATAGCCAGATGAATATAGGGCTGACCTAAATACTCTGTTTTAATTGGTAGATTTAAAATTAAACTGTGGTTAATTTGTTTGATATAAAGTTGTTTGCATTTGTACATGGGGAGAATCTGCTGCATCTCCTCTGCACTTTGTCAGTGAGTCTGTGATTTGAGAACCACTGCTCTAGACTGAGGGGAATTCATTTACAAAATTCTTCATGCAAACTATGCAACCAAGTACGCTAACGTGATGCTTGCATTGTTACCTGGAAACAAGAAAGTGGCTAAACATTTCTGCACTCACCTCCAGTTCAGCCTTCTCCCAGGGGTCAAGAATGATAGACTTGACCCTGCTGATGTGAGGTATGTTGCGGTGGATACCCGAGCAGCTCTGACATATGAATATACCCAGTGTGAAGGACGCCCACTCTGGGCCTGTAAGACACAAAGAATGAACATGAGTGGAATTTCATCAACGTATATGATGGTAACAGGCATACCAATAACTGCTCATAAGGGATATTTTATCATGGGAGATTTCATTTTAAAGTATCCCCTAAATTAAAAAAAAATTACTTACCTTAGTTACCTTTTGTCAACCAATACAATACAATTGCATGCAAGTTCTTTCCAGCTGTATTTACACATTGTAACCTAAAACATAATATTAATATAATATAAATAAAATTTGGATTAGTTATAAAATATTATTATATATATAGCTTTTATAGTGTGTATATATATATATATATATATATATATAGGCAATAGGGAACCCACAACCCTCACTAGGACATGGGATTTAAATGTTTAGGGAAATAATTGTTTGGGTAAGGGATCAGCCCTCATCTTTAAGGTACAATCAATTGCCTTCTAGATCATACATGAGGCTAACTGGTCTCCAACTGATAGCAATCGTATTGGTTTTGTTTACTTCAGAATAAACTAACTGCTCCCTTTAAATCTGATTACTAGTAGTGCATGGTAATGCAAACATTGCAGGCACTGGATAAAAATACTTTTGGATAAAAACAGGATCAAAACAGTGCGGGGTCAAAACCAGGAGACAGTCAGAGTCTGTCAGAGACAGAGAATGATTAAAACTAGTGAAGCAATACAAAACGAAGGGATAGACAGAACACTCAAACTAGGAAAGAACCAAGTGACTTAGCGAAGAGTGTGAAGAGAAAGAGTAGAAATAGGAGATGAGAAAGGACAGGAAGATGAGTCACAGGTGTGAAAGATTAGAACGAAGGAAAGAGTAAAAGTGGTAGAAAGTGGGCGTGGTCTGCTGACACAACTGAACATCTTGTTTCCTAACTTAGAATTCCACAGATGATAATAATAATTACGATGATGTTGTTATTATTATTATTACCAATATTATTATTGAGTACAATCGTATCTGGTTAATGGGACCACATCAGGACGTGATAGTTTTGATCCTAATAACCGGCTGTTTTGTATGCTGTCATTAATAATTCTTAGATATAAAGATAATAATGACACTGAGTCACCAATCCAAACACAATCCTAATATCAAGTTAACAAGCAAGAAGAAAAAGAGGAGTAAAAGTAAAAATATGTTTACTACTGCAAAAACTATGAGAGCCTGATAGAAACAAGATGTACAAAGGGAGGATTTATTAAAATGTGCTGTCTCCCTAAAACTGCCAGTGTGATTTATCATCTATTACACTCACGTCAACAAAGATCAGCACAACTAAACAACAGCAGAGAATTGTGTTGAGTGCACTACGGGGGTGCTGAGCAATCTCTAAGTCCTGCTGACTGCAAAGTAAGCAGACTGCTCAAGCATTGGTGTTGCTTACTAAAGCTGCTGATTAATTGTAGATAATTGCTGATCAACATATATTGCAGTGTTAACAATATATGCCTTTTTCTTCTTTACTATGTTTCTTACTCATTCCTCTACCTTTACACAGCACAAGGGACCTGCTATTGTTTGCTCCACATGCCATTTTTAAATAATAGTAAAATCATGTGGAGAAGTTCTTGAAGAAATCTCAGAATCTGAGATCAAGAGCAATAGTTTAAAATCCTTATAAGTTGGCCGTCTTTGCATGCAGGACAAATAAAATGTTCAGCAATCAAAGTGTTGATACAATTTTATAGAATTCCTTATGGAGTTTTACAGAGTTAATGAATAACTCTAATCATAAAACCAAAAGTTTTTTGTCGAAGCGGAAACCTTTTCCCACTAAAGATACCATATTCTTTTTGGTTGTTTTTACAAGATAAAAACAATTTAAAACCTTTACAATTGATACGACTTAATTGATCATTGACTTGTTGATATAATTAAGTGATAGTATACATTAATTTAGACAAATATGGTTAGATATGACATCGATAAAACGGTGCCTCCTTTAAAAATTCTCATGTTACATGTAAGCTAACAAGACCTAGCACCAAAATTCATTCTGACTGACAACAAACCCCTGAGATTTTGAGGTATTACATTCTTGGCAAAGATCATTTAAACCTAGATGATGGCAGTATTGATGCAGAAAAGAGCATTGAGAACACATGCAAGATAATGCATGACTATGGAAGAAGAGGCTAGGGGTACTGAGTCAACAGAACACATGTTCATTCTGTCAATGTCAAGATAACATTTTGTATAAGTGTTCCATACTGTCCCAACTTTTTTTCTGATTTAGGGTTGTAACAAGCAGGTGAGCACATGAGCTGTAAGATATATACGAGCGCGCGCGCACACACACACACACACACAAACACAGCGCCTCATTCACTAAACACAAGCAGGACTAATGTGTGTGAAAATTGTTCAAATGGTGTTGATAAAACACCACTTTCTGTAAATATCCAGAGACATTAAAATATTCATAGTCCCAAATATTAGTACATATGACTAAAGCATACATATGCAAGACACTGAAAGTGTCATCAGACATGACTGAACTGCAATTAAAGTACTGACTAAATAATAATAATAATAAATAACAATTTGTATTATATTTGTACAATATACTAAAATGTAAATGGAATACACATAACAAGCACTCTTAATTAATCAATTAAACAAGTTACTCAAAGAAACTTCAATAACCCTAATTCTCACCCACACGGGAGAAAGAACAGACTAATGTTAGTCACTGCTGGCTTTAATATCATTTAAACTTTAAATATATTCATGGTAATTATATTTTCATCTTAACAGAAAACAATACTCATGATGCGTTAGGTAAGGTGGTGTGAGCAGTTAAAAGTTAAAATGGCAAGATCATCTAATCCATTTGCTTATAGAAATAAGAAAGTTGATTAGTTTTTTTTTAAATGATATATTTTGAATACCGTGTCCAGGTGGAATCATAGACTCAGGGGTAAGAAAACATAAAGGCTAGAGCTTGAGTTGTAATACTTGAGGTCAGGGAACACAACACGTGCTGTGATCTGGTAAGTGGGCATTAAGTGAAAAAGTGTCAGAACAAATGAACAACTGTGTTTATATACAAGATGAATAAAAAAAAGATTTATATCACTAAAAAAGACATTCTGAATTAAATAAGTGCTGTGTTGCACAAGCATGACTGTGACCAGCGTAGTATTGGTTATATAAGACTGATCATAATCTTGCTTTTAAAAATGCAGATTACTGTAACCATGCATTTCTATAAGCAACTGTGGGTTATGAGATTTGCCCAAAGGCCTAAAGGTGGTTGCTTGGTAGTACCAGAACTCAAACACTCCAACTTCAGATTAATAATCCAGTATCTTAAACACAGACATCACTAGCATTTATTCCACCCCCAAGATAATAGTCAAGCTCATTACACCACCAAGGCACTAGTAGCAAAGAGATTCTCAAAGGACTAAAATGAGCCCTACTTGTGAATCAAAGGGTTCAAGTAATTTTTAGTAAATCTGTTGGGGGGGCAGCAAGCCAGTAGATGGTACTCAACACCAGAGTGATTTAATAATCTTAAGAAGAATAAATTTGGAGTATATTGCTGCATTCAGGATTACTTGGAAGAGTTTAATGGGCTGTCCATGACATACAATCACGGGAGATACACAATAGTCCAATACATATAGCTGGTCACGTGTGATACAAAGGGAGCCACTTCAAGAGAAGAGAGGGGGTAGAAACCATCTGGTACCAGCTGGTAATGTGAAATTCTTTTAAAGAACACTTACTAAAAGATATATGTTTATACACAAATATATACCTATTGTGAAAGAATGTGTATGTTGCAAAAAGGTTTTCTTTCCACAACAGCTAGAAGAAATATTACATGATAACATGGCAAACAGTTTAGCACGTTGACCTTTGAATTGATTTATGACACACACAAACTTCACATCTGTCTGAATCATTCTCCGAATTTAGCTGTCAACTTTAATGAATTTAATTTCAAGGATACCAACTGCAATTATAGCAAAGATGGAATAGTATCACAAGGTTTAGGGACCATAACACTCATTTACATTAACTACACTTAAACACTTTGCAGCAGATGAATAAGAGACATATTAAGACTGCACAACAGCACTTGGAGGCACTAATTGTTATTGCAGTATTACACACTAAGTTACCAATTCATCAGATAAATCTACCATATAGGTGCACTTTGTATGCGTGCAACTGCTAACTACAGCTCATCTGGTGGCATGCACAAATTGCCATCTAACCAGTGGAAAGCAGTGCTGGGAGTATTGCAGTAAAGCATATTAAGAGTAATATACTCATACCCCGTGGTCCGTCTCTATCCTGGATACAAGAGGAGATACATTTGGGCTTACAATATACGTTTTGTATGATATCCTGCAGCATATTTTCCCAGATATGTTGCAGCTCAGCCTGTAGATCCTGCGCACTTAGAGGTTCCAGAAGCCACAGGGGACCACAAAACATAAAGCTGGCCAAGAAAGTGTTGCAATCTGACAGAGACATTCCTGGAAAACCTTTGTTGTGTGGGCGAGCATTATCCTGCTGAAAATGGCAGTTGGAAGCCCTGCAACGGGAGGCAAAACATGCCTCTGCAGGACATCCTGCACATATCGCTGAGCTGTTAGTGTCCCTCTGATCACTACTTGGTTGACTGCCATATGTGATGATTCCCCAATTCATCAAACAAGCAGTTAGGACAGTATATCACTCGATAGCAAGGGCAGGATTGAAGCACTCATCACAAGGTGTCCATACTCCAAACCGACTGTCCGACTGTTACAGGATTCCAAACAGAGCCTGGATTCATTGCTAAAGACAACACAGTTCAAGTGCACATCAGTACAGGTTTCTCGTTCATGACATCACTGCAAACAATGGCAACAGAGGCTGGCTATCAATGGCAGGCACACGTGTGCCTTAAAAAAAACATTTCCCTGGAAAGGGTAAAGTAGTGAAGGTGCAACCTACTGCTCAAGGAAGAGTAAAAAAATTGTTGCAGCCACTTGTGCTTGTCAGTAGCAAGCTTCTCTACTGATGAGCTGTCTGGTCCATCAGGAGCATGTTAGCCATGTGTGCATGCCATGACAGAATCCCTGCTCCCAACAACTCCTAACAGCTAGGTCAGAAAAGCCTAGGTGGCAGGTGATTCATCAAAATGTCCACCCTGTTTGTCTCGGTACAATGATGCTCCCCCTCTCAGCTGGCCAAAAGGTCCAAGACCTATGTCTAATTTTCAATGTCTCGTCAAAAGGTACACTACCCAAAAGTGTCCTCTGAGAGCCTTTTATTTCACAGCAGGGGAAACAATTTTATGCCCTCTTGTGGCAAGACCCAGTGTCTAGTCAGGCCAGACCTGTAATCATTTATCTGTCTTTGTTGTCAACAAGTATATAACTGTGTATTCTAGTAAGAAAAAAAACGAAAGAAATAAAGCCAGTGCCTAGCCGGGGGTACAAGGCACAATGCAGGAACAGCCACTACACAGGAAGCCAATCCATCATAGGACACATACATTTACAGACTACGCCCACTTTAGAGTAATCAATGAACCTGAAATATGTATTTTGTATTCTAGTATACCAGAATAGCCAGAGTAAACCCACATGGACAGTGTGAGGACATGCAGACTCAGAAAGGTTAGTTCCACTTGGGAGGGACGCAGAACCTTCTCGCTGTGAGTCCACAGTGCTACTACCCCCGAGCCACCATGTCACCCAATCACAACGCATTTATGACAAAACATTTTTGCTGTTTATTATGTACATACCTTTTGCACACAGATGACTGGTAACTGGAGAAAGTAAGCATTCTGAAGCATCTGAACCAATAGCTTTTAAAAAATTCAAAACGCTTGAAGTAACATTTGCTGGTCAAATATGTTCTTTTATTTTATTTTTTTAAATAAATATTTTGAAGGACTGTTGGCTGTTGTACTTTCATTACTTTACTTATATTAATTATATTGTAAATACTTTTCTTCTAGTATAGTGATGAATAATTTAAAAGGGCTTACTTTCCCATGAAGCAGTGAGTAAAGTAATCCCTGTTACATTTTGAAATAAGCAAACAGTAATTTGCAATTTGATTACTTTTTCGGACTCAACTACCACACCACTGGATGAAGGTGACCATATGTGTGGTTGTGGTAATGTCCATCACTATTTCCCAACTACATGGGTGCACTTTCAAGGAATATAGCTGTTATGGGGATAGTTGTTGCTGTGACATTTGTCAACTCCTTCTACAAATCAATGAAAATATACCAACAATGACCAGCCATAATTATGGTGTTGGATGTGTTTCAGCAGAGCAGTCACTGACATGATGACCACATTTTGTGTTGCTATGACTGCATCAGTTGCTTGTTGGTCTTGATTAATATGCCCACAGTCTGCTGTTTTGTGCAGCTAGTTTTTAATAGCACACGAATTCCTGTCTGTTACACCTCATCTAATCTGATTTCTGACCACAGGATGCTGTTGGTTGGATATTTTTAGCTTGCACAACTAGCAATAACGGCAAGCAGTTTAAAACCGCAGGGACCCTGCAGGTCCTGACACTCTCAAAAGCAACACATACATTGCCCTGTCAGTGTTATGACAATGCTGAGTATAATCCACCACCCAAACATATGGTCACCAGTCACCCCATTGTACTGAGGGGTAGAAGATCAAAAACAGCATAGCAACAGTTGACCTATATGAAATGTGTATATTATCTACTCACTGCATGCTACTAGGGAATGAACTGGCCATTTGTGATGGATTTAACCACACCCATACATCAAGCCTATCGGCACTTTTTAGCGACAGATAAAAAATATTTACAGAACAACAGACAGCAGTTGTATGCCTATAATGTGATAAAACATTCAAACGAATAAATAACTGCATACTTAGAAAGTGGGCACCTATAGCAGGGATACCCGAAGAAAAGTGATGGACATAACCACGCCCATATCGCGAGAGCACGATCATAAATAAATAAACAAACAAAAAGTCAGAAAATGTTCAGGAAAAGTTTGGGAGAGACACGAGATCTGCTTTAAGATGCGGTCGGGGTCAATTTAGGTATTTTTCTTCAGTAGGATCTAAATGCTTAGCTAAATGAATGTGATTAAAATGAAGAGCAATGTCTTGTCCTAAACTGCATTTAGAAGCTGAATACTGAACGTGAAGCGTAATATCTGATTAGATAGTCGGTGTCGAGCGACCTTTCTGGTACAGCCCTTACCTGGAGCACTGCAGTCAGCACAGAAACCGTTCCCCGGTACGTCTAACATCTCCCGAAGCCGGCGTCTGTTCGCGTCTTGACCAGAGGCCATGTTCGCCTTTAACGTTATACAAATGAAGACTAAGCTATGCAGCGGGGATACACAGCCCGTAATAAGGTGCGCATCGGGCGAACGGAGCCTGACGACACGTTTAAAAGCTACTCGAAGCCGGTGGTGTTATATACTGTCGCCTTATGTTAATATGGGTCCAACTGTAAGTGAAAAATGCCTGAAGACCTTCTGCAAGAGACGCTGCGTGGCGGAATGAATTCCGGCTCTACATCTGGTCAATATCTCTAAGGACACGGCATTTTCCCGCCCTCTGCTAAAAGAGAGACCTCAAGCGGCCATGCACTTATATTGAGATTTTAAACATGTGCACTCTGAGAAAACGATACCTCAGGTTCAGTTCGTTATTTGTACATCTTTCCTTATTAACTCAGCTAATCTCATATCTATCACATTAGTGACCGTAAGAATGCTTTTAGTTCTTAGGCTCTATACTCACTGTTAGGTTAATTCATTTCGAGCAAATGTTGAAAGGGTCTCAGTAAAATATACTGCATGGCCCAAAAAAGGTTTTCAAACTTGCAACACATTCTATAATCATTGGGATAGGGGCATCAAAAGACTATGAAAGTTTAGGAATGCCCAAAAACACTTGGTGAACTAGTTAACTGGAAACAGGTGAGTGTCATGATTGGGTATAAAGAGAGCATCACCAAAAGGCTCAGTCATTCACAAGGGAGGATGGGGTGAGGTTCACCACTCGTTAACAACTGTGTGAGAAAAGAGTCCAACAGTTTATGAACAACATTTCTCATTGTGTAATTGCAAGGAATTTAGGGATTGCATAACCTACAGTCCATAATATCATGAAAAGATTCAGAGAATCTGGGGAATGCTGTGTAAGTGGTAAGGCCAAAAAACCAACACTGAATGCCTGTGGCCTTTGATCCCTTAGGTGGCAGTGCATTAAAAACCAGAACGGATATTACCACATGGGCTCAGGAACACTTCAGAAAACCACTGTCAGTAAACACAGTTCATCGCTCCATCTATAAGTGCAAGTTAAAACTCTACCGTGTAAAGCAAGTGTGTCAACAGCCCGAAACACCGCTGGCTTCTCTGGACCTGAGCTCATGGAGTCCATGCAGTCCTGAGATGGACTGACGCAAAGTGGAAAAGTGTCCTGTGGTCTGACGAGTCCTCCGGGCCAAAGGGGAAATGGACTGTCCAGACTGTTATTGGCACAAAGTTCAAATTCCAGCATCTCTGATGGCATGGGTAACTTGCACATCTGTGAAGGCACCATTAATGCTGAAAGTTACATACAGGTTTTGGAGCAACAAATGCTGCCATCCAAGCAACATCTTTCTCAGGAACGTCCCTGCTTATTTCAGCATTTCAAAGTTGTACATCAAGCAAGAATGGAACATAATTCCACCTACAAAGCTTCAACAATTAGTATCCTGTTCCCAAATGCGTTTTAAGGGTTAACAGGAGAAGTGACGTAACACAGTGGTAAACATGCCCCTGTTCCAACCTTTTTGGAACGTGTTGCAGGCATCAAATTCAAAATGAGTCAATATTTGAAAAAAAAAAAAAAAATTAAAAAAAAAC
>JAUZST010013229.1:0-11119 GCA_034779995.1 Parotocinclus haroldoi
TGTGTGTGTGTGTGTGTGTGTGTGTGTGTGTGTGTGTGTGTGTGTGTGTGTGTGTGTGTGTGTGTGTGTAAAACACTTACTAGGTAGGTATTTGAAGCAGTGTGTGCTGCTCCTCTTGCGCTTGCCATTTGACACATACAAACACACACAGACCGGCTGATTCACACACAGGTCACTGTAGGCTGGCACACGCACATACAACACACACTAACAACACACACACATACACACACAGTATGCACATAACACAACGCGTTAATCATATGATGTGTTTGTCTATTGTGTGTGTGACGATTACTGTGTTACTGTGTGTATATGCATTTTTTGTGTGTATTAATGTTTATTACCTCAGTGCTTTTCTCACGGTCCACATGAGCCTCTTCCTCCCACTGCAGCTTCCCATCTACATCACAACAACAGCTCAGTACGACATCACAAAATTCTCGTAATGACATCACAACTCTATCTCATTAAGACTTAAAATAGCTTACATTTCATGTCTTTCTTTCCTTTATTGTTCTTTTTTTAAATGCTTTTTTTACTTTCTCCCTTTCCGTCATTGTTGTCTCTTTGCTTCTTTCTTGTATTTTTCTTCATTCTTCTTTTTCCTTTTCTAACCGTTTCGTCTTGTGTTCTCTTCCGCTACACAGTCGCTTTTCCTTTCTTCTGTCTATCATTTTATCTGCCATTATTTCTTGACTTTCTGTTTCTTTCTTGTGTTTCACTCCGCTATATTTCTCAGCTTCTTTTTCTTCTCTTACTTTCTTTCTTAGTCGTCTGTTTCTCACTTTGACCGTCGTGTCCTTTTTTCACCCATTTTTAACTTCTTAGTTCTATTATTACTATTCTCTTTATTCTTTCTTCATTTTTGTTTTCTTTTTTCTACTCCATTACCTTCCTCACTTACTTTTTCCAGTATTATACTTTGTGATTATTTCTCTTTCTTAAACCAATCAAGATTCACAGTTTTCAAGATTCTCATATGATTGTGTTCACACACATATACACACACACACACACACACACACACACACACACACACACACACACACGCGCGCACACAGAGGTCACTTTGGAAACACCAATTAACCGTGCAGGCATGTCTTTGGAATATTTAAGGAAACTGGAGTACCTGGAGAAAACCAACACAGAAACAGGGAGAACATGCAAACTCCACACAGGCCTAGCTCAGGGTTGGGATAGAGCCAGGGACACACAGTTCCTGCTCTTTCTTCTTCATTTTTTACGTATGTTACTATCTTTTTTTCATTTGCCCATTTGAAACATTCTTCATTTGATTTATTAATCGTTAAATCCCGTTCCTCACCCGGTCCTCTCTCCATGAACAGAACTCTGGACGTGGGCAGGAAGTTGCTGCCATTCACCAGAAGCTCCGTCCCTCCCTCTACTGAACAGGAAGTGAGACTGATGGACTCGATAATGGGAAGCTCCTGAGCGGAGCGTTGGGCTGCACACAGGAAGAGGCGGAGTCATGCAATACAGCAAGTATAGATACATCTTTTGGATTCTTTTATAGAGAGTCAGATCTAAAAGAGAGAGATTCTAGTGAGATTAGGAAGGAGCTGTTGCTATAGTTACGTTTAGCCAGCTAACGTGACTGTGCACAGTAACAGACTGTGTAGCTCGTGTTACTCATTAGCTACTCATTAGGTAGCTCTTTGCTAACAGGTCATGTAAAAAAATCACGAGTCAGTCATTAGCAGTCTGCTCGTGAAACTTGCGTCTTAGCATTAGCAAGTTAGCCAGCTAGCGATATTAGCACATTTTATGCTACAGAGATTTGTTTTTTAATCCCACAAGCAGTTGTGAATACATAAAACACTTCAGCGTTCATACTCACAACACTCGATTGGCTGAGATGCCACCTGGAGCGCCAAGACCCGCCCAGGTGGGCAGAGAGGCGGAGCTAAGGGCACGTGAGTCCGAAACACCAAGCGCACTCGTGTGTTCTTCCTCCCGACGTCGGTCTCGCCTTTCCTCAACTCAATATCAGAATTCCTCAACTTCAAAATCCCAGCACAGTCGATACTAAACACAAAACACACACATCATGTTTATTTCGGATTGTTTTAAGGTCGCTATCGGTAACGGGTGGGCCATTCAGCGGCACACAATAGTTTATATCTATATATAAGGTTATCACAATTCTAGTCACATGTACACAATTAGCCTAGCATGCATGTCTGTGGCCTGTAAGAGGAAACCGGAGTAGCCGGAGTAAACCCACACAGACACACGGAGAGCACATTTTACGTACGAGTCATTTAGCAGACGCCCTTATCCAGAGCGACTTACAATTGATATAGTCTTAAAATCGTGGGTTCAGGACCTTGCTCACTGTGGCTGCGGGATTTGAACCCTGAACCTTCCGGTCCATAGTCCAGTACATTAACCACTAGGGCACCACAGTCCCAGCAAATGCAGACTCCATACAGACAGGATCCAAACCGCTCCACCCTGGGATTGAACGTAGGACCTTCTTGTATTGAGGCGGCGGTGCTACCCACTGACAAATGGGTAAATAAATTAATGTGGCCACTTTATTAGGTACAATCTCACTCTGTTCAATTTGCCAATCTAACCGGCCAATCACAAACCAAGCATCATAATGGAGAAGAGAGATGTGTTAGTGGTCTGTGCACGTGACATGGTTGTTGGTACTAGACGGGCTGAACTGAGCATTCTGCTGAACACACACACACACACACACACACACACCTTTTTACTAGGAACACCTTTGCACCTACGTATTAATGCAAATTTACGTTTTGGAGTTGTATCAAAGAGATGGGTTTTTTTTTAAAGACAACATTTATATGTCTGCATTAATTGTACTGTAAGACTGAATCAGCTGTTTTAGTTCTAGTTTTGTTTTTTGGGGGGTTTTTTTGCATACGGATTTATGTACATACTCAACTACAACTTTCTTTTTGATATTTCAGTCTGGTCGGACTGTTATCAAGAGGAAGATGAAAGACGTTTATGAAACCCAAACATATCTGAACGTTGCTCACAGCGCGGTCATGTTGGTCTCCGAATTTAACGGGATCTCCAGCAGTTTGGTTCCAGCCTGCATGCTCTCCTGACTCGCCGTGCCGACCATCTTTCCTGTCACCCTGCAAACAGCGGTGCAAACCCAAAAATAACTACACAAAAATCGAATACGTTTATAATGCACCCCCTGGTTCAAATGTGGCTTGTTAATTTTAATCACATTTTTTTATACCTGATCCAATTCAGGGTCACAGGGAGCCTAAACGGCAACACAGGGTGCGAGGCAGGAACCATCAATCCATCGCGCGCACACCCATACTCAGTCACTCACACTCGGGCTCTTTAAAGACACCAGTGCATGTGGGAAACCTTCACGGGAGAACATGCAAATTCCACACAAGTGAAGTCGAGACCGGGAACAGAACACGGGACCTCTGGAACTGTGAGGTCAGGGGTCAGTAACCTGGGGATGACTTCTGGTCAGGTTGAGTGTCACGTGCATGTGTGACTGCCCACGTCTGAGGAAGGGGCGGCTGGAGTTTCAGGACTAACCCCTACCTAAAGTGAAGTCATTTTGAAGTACTGAAAAGTGGGCAATGCTGTCACCTCCTAGCGTCACATCCTAGACGGAGCCTGTGTGGATTTTGCATGTTGAATGGGTGTGTCCAGGTACACCGATTCCCTCCCATATTCCAACATGCACTATTTCAGCTGGTGTCTCTAAAGTGGCCCACCGTGAGTGAGTGAGTTATGTTTGCTTGACGGATTGGTGCCCTGTCCAGGCTTGGCTCCTGTCTTGCACCCTCTGCTGCCCCAAAGGCCCATGGCTGCGACAAACGTGAATTGAAAGAAATGGGTACGGAAATGAATGAATACGTTTGTTTATGCAATCCATGGACAAGAAGGCGTGACTTAAACATGTGGGCGTGATTGGAAACCTGTAAGAGAAAAAAAAAAACAGTTCTCAGATCGGTACCTGTGGATCTGATAGAAGGGATGTGGACGAATCGATCGGTCGTCTGCAGTTCCTACAAACACCTGTAAAGAGAGCGGCTGCCGCTCCGTATATCCCATAAACTGAGCAAAGAGAGGGCAAAGAAAATCATACAACACTCCAAACTACAAACAATAGAAATAACCCTTTGAGCACAAGATGGACCTTGACCACAGGATGTCCTCCCGGTGAGGCCTTCACTGCTCCTCGGCTACCCTCAGTCTCATAATGAGCGCGATGGTGAGGACGCGGCTGAACGTCGATCCGCAGCTCGTACTGATCAAACTGACACGGCAACGGCCAATCAAGAGGCGGCAGGGCGTTAGATCTGTAATATTAACACACTTTAACATTAATGATCATTAAATGATTCACGATTGGAGTGTCCCAAATCACAGAAACAGCATCGGCCCATTGTGGACCTGTCCCAAATCACACATCTAATCTGCTATGTAAGTGCACATAAACATTGTCATCAGGCCTCTGTGGTTGTGTCTACTGTGGGCGTGTCGCAAACCACACAACCTATGCACTAGATAGTGCTCGTAAACACTATCATCTGTCTATGACCACGGAGGTTTTCCGAACCACACACCTGAAGATGGGGCTGTGGGCACTGGCACGTGTTCTTCCCCAGCCGAGGGTGTTTGGTACTGAAAGGTAATCCATGCCCATGGCTGGCATGTCTCTTCTAACCTGCACCAGCTCTGATGAGTTGCAGGGAGCATTAGGGGCGGGAATCTGCTCCAGTTCCACATCTCTGGAGGACACCTGTATGTATAATAACAACGAAAAAAATAAGTTTAATATGCACTCCTGCCAAAGGGCAGTAGAAGGGTACTGCAGCTACCCGGTAATACCACACTTAGCTATCCTATGGCACCCCTAGGTACAGTTTTAGATGCACAAGGAGGTAGAAAAGATCCTGATTGGTTGAGTGCAGGAAAGGAATAAATGGACGTGAAGGCAGGATTCTATACAGTTCTATACATTGTACATATGTTAGTTGTTAAGACTTCTACAATTCAGAATAAATCAAATGTTTGACCTCACCTGTTCCAGTGAGGTCTTCCTGGTTTTCTGTGGGATGCTAAGCTCGATTTGACCCTGAGATTGGGGGGAGTCTCCCGCCTCCAGGAACTGGACGTCATCGGAGTAGCTGCCCCGGCGGGAGTGGCTGGGCGAGGGCAGAGGGGAGTTTCTTCGTTTTTTGCCCCCGGGCGAGGTGGGCCGGGATGAGGGCGAGAGGCAGAAGTGGGTAGTGGCTTCACTAAGCTCCTCCTCCTCCACCAGGAGCGAATCGCAGCTCGAAGCAGGGCTTAGCCAGCCACGGGACGACGGGCTGGAGGCGGGACTCGGACTGAGAGAACCCGCCCCGGTGCTGTCACGGTAACAGTAGGGGTCGAGGAGGGGCAAATAGAGTCGGTCTCTGTCCCAGTAATGCCCCCCGTCGGGGGTAAAGTCATCATCAGGGGAGATGGTGGTGATCTGAATACTGGGGCACTCCAACACTCGGGATTCGGAGACCTAGACACAGCCAGGCTAATTATCTGTTAGCTAATGCACATTAATCCAACAGAATGAATTTCTAGTTACCTTACCTGAACAGAACGGGCCGGCAGACTCTCGTACGTCCCACTGAACTCTCTCATCAGTGCTCGCCTCGGGGGCGGGGAATGCATTCCAGCCCTGGGATTTGTTGACAGGGGAGGGGAGGGAAGGATTCCCATTGGCTGGCCGACATGTGCCGTTGTCAGGTGACTGGCGGAGACTGGACGAGAAAAGAACTTGACAGTTTTATTACGTTTACTGCGATTGTCACTTACTGACATGATCATTATTCACAAATATAATAAAATATGTATAAATACAAATAGTTAAATATAAATAAATAGGCAAAATATGTATGTGTTACAGCAATACTAGCTATTGCTACAACTAACTGGCTAGTTATCACTGCCTTGATATTGTGTCTTTATTTCATTCAATAAAAATTATAATATTGAGCCATGAACGTTTGAGACTAGATAGCATCTTGGAGACATTATGCTAACATTTTTAGGAGCTCAGAAATATGCCTAGATTTAATCTAAATGTAGAAGTCATGTGAGCAAAAACATGAGCAGCAACATGGGGCGCGTCTCAAATGGGAGCGCGCAGCCGGCTGAAATAAGATTTGATAAATGTCGAGGACGGGAAGAGCGTGAGCTCAGGCGTGCGAGGGGCGCACGAATACGGAACGGGAAACCCTAAAATGCTAAGCACCTCGTGGGTTTCCCTCGTACACGTCCATCTGCACTATAAGCCCCAGGACGTTATCAACTGACTACAAAAGTGTGCGCACGTATGCGCAAGCGCGCCGGTGGTTGGGTGCGTGGGTGGAGTGTGACGACCTGGCAACGATCGACGCTAGAACCCGCACTTAAGTAACGGGAGAAGCAGGTGTCTGTCATCAGGTCCTAAATTAAGCACCAGATATAAACCGCCTCATCGATTGCCCTGCAACGGCAATATAGGAGGACTGTAAGGAACCCTAACGCCATGGGAACCCGCTGGGTCCTTCTGGCCAGGTCGTTCTGTTCTGATATGTGGTCAGACGCAAGTATGCGGGGACCAAGAAATCCCACGGCATAAAATAATAATGGGGAAATAATATAGAAACAAAACTAAAAAGGGGAAAGGAACCCTAACTTTTCTAACCCTTAAAATTATTGCTTCACAGCCGCATTTACTGTATGTGGGAAACCACATTTAATTAGAAATGCTAGGTTTGATAGGCTAACGAGATATATTAGCCTCACAGAGGCCCCAAGCTAGGCTACATTTAGGGTCATTATAGGATTAGGTGAAGCTATTTTTTTGCTGACTCATTCCTGGTGTTAGCGTGTAAATGAACATGGTGGACGCCCGACATGTTTGGCAGCGAAAGAAGCTTAAAAGCGACATTTAGGACTTTAGGAGTGTGAATTTTTTTGCTGACTCACCGCTGCTAGCATGCGAGGGAAAAGGAAAGATGTGCGACGTTTACGAGGCGTTTGGAGCTAGATTTTGATTCCGTACGCGTCATTTTTCCAGAAGGGATCTGTCTCTGTTTTAAACGGCAAATTCCTGAGTAATCAGGATCAGCTGAACATGTCAAATTAGCGCTCGGTCGCTAAGGGGGCAGTAACTCAGGGTAAATAAGGGGTAACAGGGTGGAGAGGTGAATGGAAAGGATGGAAAGCTGGAGCCAGTTACTGTAGCTTCATACCAGAACGGGTAGAAGTTGAGCAGGAATGGGTGTGTGCCACGAAAAAGGAGAAAATAGGGGCAAATATGGGAGGGTGGGAAGGGGGAGTAGAGAGGGGTGGAGGGGCAGGACGGGGCTGGACGTGCATGCTCAGTAAACAGAAACGCAGGGTTTGGTCCAGATGGCAACAGTTAGCGGCACTCACACGCACAGCTGATTAAAACCACATTGTACTACACACACACACACACAGAGTATTGGTGTAAAATATAAAGAACGTTACTAACTTGCGAGCTTCCTGCTTCTGCTAGAGAGGCTACTTCTACAAGTCTACGGGAACTATGCCAAGATTTGTCTGTCCCCTTTGGCGAGACAGAAACCCAGGAACTGGGAGGCGAGAGCCAGCAGCCTTTGCGATCCCAGTGATGTCAGGAACTTGCAAAACGGCAACAGGGAAACCCGTGTGACCACCCCGAGACACCGAGGCACGCGACTTTGGGATCAGCACAGGGGCAACTCGCAAAAACCAGCGCTCTACCGTTGTGCTTCTCCGGTTCCAGGCGACATCCAGTCGCTCGCAGGGCGAGACCTGGAACTCACTCAGACCCATCTGAGGTAGTCCCAGTAGTCACCGCTTCCCAGAGAGTGTCCTTCACCTATGTCCTCGGTTGTTCCCATGTCACATATGCGAAGGTTCAAGTGTTTTCGCGAAGGCTACTTGCACTCACCTGCCAGTTTCATGTTTCTAGATTTCCGCCTCACCACAGGCTCCTCAGTTTTAGTGTTGCTGGGGTGTGGCAGATCATGCTTTCATTTTATATAGATATATATAATATATAATATATAGATATTATATTATATTATATCGTTAAATTTTAGTAACTTTCCCTAAAGTAAAGTTCCCTTTTCAGACCGGCGCTTCTCAAAAAGATGTACAGATGCAGAATATAGATACAGGATTTTAAACCGGATGAAGGAACTAATACAGCAACCTAAGGAACTGGGATGGAACCCAGTCTTTCCCTTACATGAGGGAACACCACATTTAACCAGCTGATAAAATGGGCACCTCACTCTCGTTTTCCCATGTTAAGAGGCCACACTAAGTCCCTTAAAACCTGAGACAATCCTCAGCTCGCCAGAGGTGGAGTATGAATTAAGAGTGGGTTAGTTAGTAGCATTAAAAGCACAACACAGGACAATAAGCCTGATACTGTCCAGCAACAAAACATTTTTATTTATTAAAACTATTTCCTTAGGAATTACTTATCTGAGGAATGATACATTGTTAGCTAAACAAATCTAATGCCTATGGGCCAGCTAGACATCAGAGTATTTAGCCATAGTTCCCATCCTGGGGTCCATAACTACAATACACTGGTGCTTGAAAGTTTGTGAACCCTCAATATTTCTGCATAAATATGACATCAAACCTCATCAAGTCCTACAAGTAGATCAAGTTAATGATTAAATTAATGCAATTAATATATACAATATTATACCTCGTTATTTATTAAATAGGGAAAATGATCCAGTAATACATATCTGTGAGTGGCCAAATTATGTAAACCATTGCTTTTGGTATCTGGTGGGTCCCACTTGTTCAGTAGTCCAACTCCAACCTAAGATCCCATTTCTACAGAACAGTTTCAACCCTGCAATGTTGCTGGGATTCCTCATGAGCTGCTTCCACAAGATGGCTCTTGGATTAAAGTCAGGATTCTGACCTGGCCATTCCACAACATTAACTTTATTCTTTTTTGGCAGAATAACTTCTGGGCTTAGGGTTGCCTAGGGTTGCGTGACCCAGCGTTCTCTTGAGATTCATGGTTAGATATTATCACTTGGAATTTGCTGGTTTAAGTCAGAATTCATTGGTCCATCAAGGATGGGAAGTAATATTAGCCCAGATGCAACAAAACAGGTCCAAGACTACCGTCACTGTTTCACACATGAGATAAGGTTTTTTATGCTGGAATGCAGTGTTTTCCTTTATCCAGACTTAATGCTTCTGATTTAAACCAAAAAGCTCTCTTTTGATCTCATTCTTTTCTAGAACACTCGTCCAGTCGTCCTTTTGGAGCGTTCATGTGATCTTTGACAGACTACAGCAGTGGCTTTCTCCTCTTAACTCTGTCATGCACACCACTGTTGTTCAGTGTTCTCCTGAGGGTGGACTCATGAACATTAACACTAGCCAATGTGAGCAAGGCCTTCAGTTGCTTACAAGTTACCCAGTTTTCTTTTTTTGACCTCGTGGACACCTTGCTCTTTGAATGATCTTTGTTGATTGACCACTCCTGGGAGGGGTAACAATAGTCTTGAATTTCCTCCACTGGTGCACAGTCTGTCTGTCTGCAAATTGGGAGTCCAGACACGTAGTGGAAATTCTGGGTTTTTCTGAGGATTAACTGCTACTGCTGGAGGTTCACAGACTTTTGTAATAAGATATGTAATATTGGATCATTGTCCCAAATAAATAAATGAACTAGTTTAATAATGTTGTGTCATTTGCTTGATTCGGTTCTTTTGTCATATTTATGCAGAAATTATGAAAACCAATGTTTATAAAAACCTACCTTATTCAATTCCAGTTGCACCGCTCGTGTACCCACTGCAGACGGACGCTTCGAATGGACAGCATGGTGACCACTCTGACCGGTCTATGCCTTTCTCATCATAGGACACTGCACTGATGTTTTGACGCTTTGTTGTTCTTATTACTACTACTGTTATTATTCTCATTATTATTACTATTATCATTATTATTTACTATTACTATTATTAGGGTTATTGTAATAGGCGTTATTATTGCTGTTAATATGATAAATGCTGTCCGGTTGATGGTTTTGATCATCATTATTATTATTACTATTATGATTGTTATCATTATTATTGTTGTTGCTGTTAATATTATTGTTATTATTAATATTATTATCGTTATTGTTGTTATTATTATTGTTATAATAATACTAATCATTATTATTATTAATGTTGTTCTTATAATAATAAAAATAATAATAATAATAATTATTATTATTATTATAATATTAATAATAATTTCTATTGTTGTTCTTATAATTATTATTATCGTTATTATTATTGTTGTTGTTAATATTATTATTATTGTCATAATAATTATTATTATATTATTATTGTTATTATTATTATTATTATTATTATTATTATTGTTATTATTATTGCTGTTGTTATTATTGTTGCTGTTATTGTTATTATTGTTGTTGTTATTGTTATTATTATTATTGTAGCAGTTGCTGTTGTTGATTTGTTGCTTTTGTTGTTGTTACCGGTGCTGTTTGGTTGATGCTGCTGATCCTCCTCGAAGATCAGTTTGAACTCCAGCTCTCCTTCCTCCCATCCGGAGCTCATCCTCACTCCAAATCACCAAAACCGCTCCTCCAGGACAGACTGAAATCCTCCGGCGCTTCCTCACGCTGCTTCTTCCTTACACCTAGCAGCTCTGCAGCTCCAAATGTCGGATTAAAGTTCAGGAGTGTGGAAGCGCAGCCTGGTGTCTCCATGCGATCTTCTACTCATGTCTTCATGCTGCCGATTCTGGATTCACTTGATTTTTTTTAAACGCCGCTCTTATAAAGTCTCAATGTCTCCTTCTCTCTCGGCTAAAAGTCGCGTTTAAAATAAGATCCCGTTGCAGCTTTGCATGTTTGTGGTGTAGAATAAATTGTAATTCCGCACACACGCGCACGAACAGCCTGCGCTTCCAGAAAAAAAAAACTTTAATCTACTTTTTTTCTCTTTTTTCTCCGTAATTGGGTGGATTCCCGTTTTTCTTTCGCTCCGTTATTCTCCGTTCTCATTGGGTCGTTGGAGTGTCAATCAAAACTATCACGTCGTTCTCA
>JAUZST010013230.1:0-11118 GCA_034779995.1 Parotocinclus haroldoi
GTGTGTGTGTGTGTGTGTGTGTGTGTGTGTGTGTGTGTGTGTGTGTGTGTGTGTGTGTGTGTGTGTGTGTGCGCATGCATTTATTTATATACGTGCACACACTCACACTGAGACACATTTAGAGATGTCATCTGACTTGAGACATGTTGGTGGAAACTCACATGGACACCAGGAGACCATGCAACTCCACAATGGCAACAATGGCACCACTGTGCTGCCCTCAATACTGTCATTTATTTGTTTCAATGTTTATTTTAACACCAAATTGACTATAAGCTATTAGAGGTCCAGTAGCTGTAATAGAATGCCATTTAAAAGCTTTTAAAGCTTTTTTTTTTTTTAATTAAGGCAGCTTTTGGAACCGATCAGAAAGTCCCTGATCTTACAAAACAATATTGTTAATAGTACTATAATAGTTAATAACTCCTGCTATCAAATAATTTGGTGGTTTTGAGTTTAATATTTGAGGTTCTTTAGGAAAGTTGCCGAAGAGGTTGTAGTAAGAGGTTTGCTGGCTTAAAGCAAAACTACTCTGTTGCAAAACTGTTGTTTGAAACATACTACTGAATCATACAGAGAACATGTGTCTCACAAAAGTATTTGGTATAATATTGCCATATTTCAATTGCAATTTCATTTTGTTTTGAACTGGTCTAGTTTCTAGTAGTTTCTTCACACTTCACTTATTTTGTCACTTTTCTTGGAGATTTCACAGCCCATGGGTTATTAGGTCCTGTGGCATGGTAGAATGGGTGACGAGTGATTTTTAAATCATTCTGAATATAATTTACACCAGGCCTAAATTTATTCGGATTCCATTTTTAATTAAAGCATCTTTCTTATGAGTCTTTATGCAATACAGACTTTTGTTCCAGCACACGGGAAAATAATTTACACATTTATTAAACGTATACTTATGCTAATGCTTGATGCTTTAATACTCATTGGGGTGTTGGATACATTCAGTACAAAGATGCTAACTTTGCTGTTTGCTAGCTGATTTGGAAGCATGTCACTGAATTGGGGAGAGGTTGAGCTGTATAGCATACTAAATATGGTGTTCATTTTAAATACATGTTGATGTTTGTTTCTAAGTTGATGTTTCTAAGTAAGATAGTCATTTGTCATAACATCAATTTACTGTAAATGTGCTTTATGTAACTTTATCGGATCATGGACATGTGTGCCAGCAGATATTTCCCAGTAGGGAAAAAAAAGTGAAGCAGAAATATTTTGTATGGCATTATGCACAAGAACGTGTTAATATTGGTAAACCTGAAATTGATGATCATCAGGCAGATCGGTTTAACAACCTGAGAGAGAACCAAGATGCCATTACAGACCTGGTGTGGATGCTCTGTAGTCTTCTACCAGAGGGGAGAAATGTGGAAGTCCATGTGAGAGTTTTTAGCAAGATAATTATATAATCGTGTCATGTTCTTTAAATTGAATTCAAGTTACCTTGCCTGTACATTCCAGTTTATGCAGGATGCACTGTATTATATGTGGGGAAAAATATTGGCTATATCGTGCGTTTCTCCAGTTTGACTTTCCTCCCCAGTTACCCTACCTTTATAATTTTGTTTTAACAGAAATTTTATGATGTTATGCATTTGCATTGATACATAAATACTACGGCTGGCTCAATACCATTTTTTATGCCTAGTGCTAGTGCTAGTGCTCACGTGACACATCTCTGTTTACAGCGAGTCATCCAAATTATAGTAAAGCATATACGTCATAGGAAAGATATCGGATTAAATTTTTTTTCTCCCATCCGATCTCCGATCCAGCTTTTTTTTTTTTTTTTTGTCACATATCGTGCCAATACTGATACAGAATATCGAATTGGTACAGCCCTAATAAATACATGTTGAAGCTGTCTCTCAATAAATAATTACTCAAGAAATGTCCTTTCACATCTAATATCACAATATAGTCTTTTTGCAGACCAACTATTACTATCACATCTACCTACATCTCAGACAGGACTGCCTTGATATTCTTATGTGCATGGACACGAAGTAGGGAAATGTGTGTTGATTGTCCT
Source organism: Parotocinclus haroldoi (assembly GCA_034779995.1). Classification (NCBI taxonomy): domain Eukaryota; kingdom Metazoa; phylum Chordata; class Actinopteri; order Siluriformes; family Loricariidae; genus Parotocinclus; species Parotocinclus haroldoi. Next base: position 2,051 of record JAUZST010013230.1, read on the forward strand.
AGTCAGGTTGGCCTCCTTCTGCTGTAAAGCAATTCGAGTGGCACTTAGTGCTCTTTTTCTCTCCCTGATCTTGTTTGGATCGTGCTGCCATGGCAGGTCAGAATGAATCTGACCCAAATTGAATTACCCTGCCATCATAGGGAAGTGTTCATGAATTAGGGATGACCTTGATAGGAGAGGCCCATGAGGCAAGGCAAAGATTTCAACTAATTTCACACCCATTCACCTAACAGCCCCTGAAAGTGATACAGTGAGGGGTGAAATGAAATGCCTCAAGAAAGCCTACAACGAAATAGAATTCGTTCTCGCTGCTTTAGTAGATTTTGAAGAATAGATTAGAAAATGCATCATAGAACATACTAATAATTTATGGTGTTTAATAATTTATGGTGGTTGTGGAGGTGTTGTTTCATTCCAGATGCTGTTATTGCTCCTTATCCAAACTGCAAAATGTTGTTCCGTTCCAGACGAATACTTTTGTCTAAAAGCTTTCAAGTTTTTTTAATATTTGTGTGTGTGTTTGTGCCCATGTCTATCTTGTTGATACAAAATCAAAAGATCCAATGCTCCTGGACTCATGCATAATTCAAAGCCAGCCATTTCAATGTTGAAGATTCTAATCATGCCGGTGAATGGGCCTATTCCCCTGGTTTGAAAGATGTTTTAGACATGACAGTGCTGAGTCCACTTCAACATTAAAAGATGAAGACGTCACTTCTTAAAGCAAAAAAAAAAAAAAAAAGTCAGCATTACAATAAAGGCATAACAACTTTTAAAATTAGACTTTGCGCATGCATAGGTCTTTACATCCAGATTTGAAATCCTTTGGGCTTAGAAAGTATAGAATGTGTTTTTACAAGACATAAATGCCATGCCAAGGTGGCGAATGTTCACAATCAGGTGTCTCTGCTGCTTGATGGTGTTGCGGTCCGGTCACTGTGGAAGAATGAACATTGTGATCAGATGCTCTAATATTGTAATCCTGATTGTATGATTTGTAACGGGCAAACATTATATAAAATCTGGAAAATGTTAAATATAATGGGTAAAACTTGTAGGTAGGGTTGGAAGCTATATTTTAAAGCAGAAACCACAATATGAATCCAGTTAGCCTGGTGTGTGTTATTGAAGGTGATTTGTTGTGACTGATTAAGTTTATAATGGTTACTCTGATGGGCTGATCCCCAAAACCTAATTTAATTCAACTGGATCTACTTTATCTTAAAAATCAGGGTTTGACATGAATAAATGTAAGGATATTGATTTTGCTTGTTTTTTTTTTTTTATAATAAAAGGTACTATATTCTTTTAAATATATCAAATTATGAATATTTTTTTAATGTGCTTACTAAATGCTCAGCTCAATGTATATGACCTATTTACCTCATGTTCTCCTCATTGCAGAAAAGGGAGGATACTCAGATAGAGGCCAGAGCCAGTCCTAGGAAGAATGCAGAACCTGCAATTGACCTACTAGGCCTGGGTAAGACCAATAACTTGACCAATGCCACTCTGTTCTTACAGATCTGATATAGCTGCCTGTGCTGTTTGGGAAATAGAATCAATGCTTAAGCAGTGCTATGACCATTATTGTAGTAACAGTGAATAGGTGCTATCAGATATATAGGTCTGGGTAACAGGATATTGAGAATATAAATACACAACAATATATGCACTGTATACACCCAAAAAGTACATCCAAAACATGGATATCACAGAACTCTTCTGAGAAGGCTTTTCACTAGGTTCTGAAACATGGATGCCAGGCACTTTTAAACAATACAGTATGGCTAACATTTGACAATCAAATTACATTTTTAATTTAATTTAAAGACATTTAATTTAATCATGCTTTTTGCACGAGAGCCATGTTAGTAAAACATGGATTGTTTTGACGCAAGGAATTAGTCATTTAGGAGGTACTTATTTTGCCCTTAAACTGGCCTTACCAGTCTCGTGAAATCCTGGACCACCTTCTCCAACATGGGTGCTCCAGTAACCAGATGCATACCTATAAGCCAGCTCAGCTTCCAGGGGTTTCATGTAAACTCTTAGCTATGCAGGGGAAAATGAACTTTCCATTAAAAGAAAAGCTGAACAAAAATATTTATGAATTCTGCTATTCAGAATTCTTGGACAGAAAGAAAATCAATTGGCTGATCATATGTTTAAAATTATAATAATAATCGACATTTGGAATCGTCCATAATTACAATTCTAATAATCCAAATAATCTATATCAACTATTGGTAACACCTTGAAATATTAGAATATACAACAATTTCAGTGATTCATTCCTTATTTTATTTTAAGAGTATAGGAATAGTTACATTGTTTCTTTTATTAAGCCAAATCTTTTGTACGATAATAGTGGAAAAACTGATCAAGAAGCCAGTGAGTGGAATCGGATGGTTTTTAATGCAACTGTCTGTGACTGGTAATCGGCCGATCATTCTCATATAACCTACTCTGTGCCGACCATAGACGGCCACACTTGCACATGACAATACCAAAACACAGCCACATGAATAACACATGTTTACTAACATTAATTCTCAATTCAATTCTGTTTTAAACACAGTTCCAACCTTAACTGATGACTGATGACTAGGGTGTGTTAGATTTCAGTTGTGCTTGGTGCATCTCTAGTAATAACCAGTTGCTGTCCTTGTGAAGCCTTTTTTCCATTTTCTAGTCGTTTTTATTAAATTAACTTTATATTCAGCAATTTAAAGTTGGATGACTGTAATTTGTTAACATGCACACAATATTCTTATTCGTTTCTTGTATGATACTGGTGCACCATCATTCTTAATCTTTGATATAGGAGCAAAGACATGGTATGTAATTAAGTAAACATTTATTTATATAGCAAGTTACAGTGACACAAATTGACCCCAAGGTTTCTGTTTTATGAAATCACACAAAACAGAAATGAAGTAAATTACTTTACACACACACACAAAGAACATAGTTAAAACAGCTAACCGCTATAATATAACAGAAGTGTCTTAAAACCCAAAAGAGTGAGAATTTAGATAGGTGCTCTTTTCCCATGCAATTTGTCCATGCTGTTATTTTTTAATAAGTTACATTAATTGATAGGGATTTTATTCATCTTCAGAAACACATACATATTATTTGAATTTTAGCACATGCCTTCTGTAGATTTTACTTTACTTCAATTTGAATGTCCTGTTAACATACATACACATGTACATGGATGGACGGCATGCTCGGTTGCTCTGTCACCTCACAGCAAGAACGTCCTGGTTTCAATTCCAGGTGGAGCAATCTGGGTTCTTTCTGTGTGGGGTCTTTGCTGGCCTTCCCCATGTCTGCATGGGTTTACTCTGTGTACTCTGCTTTCCTACAAAGATGTCTCTCTAAAGTGCCCATAGTGTGAGTAGGAGTGCATATAGCATGCACTCCCCTCCAAAATTATTGGAACAGTGAGGCCAGTCCTTTTCTGCTGTAGACTGAAAGCGTTAGGGTTTGATGTTAAAAGATGAATATGAGACAAAAGATCAACTTTTCAGCTTTTTATTTCCAGGTATTTAGTCTGGATCTGATACACAGTTCAAAAGATGGCACCTTTTGTATAAACGCACATTCTGCAGAGGCAAAACCCAATCTGAAATTGGGCATAGATAATCAGTGCTATTTTTATTGTTTGAATAATCAATGTAAAAGGACACACTATGGCGACGCAGTCCCATGTTCCAGTACTTTGCTTACAAGAAAAATGGGTGGGTTCGGACAAAAGGTACTACCTTCTGAAATATACATCAGATCCAAATATGTGGAAATAAAACCTGAAATGTTTTATATGAATCGTTTAATGTCAAAATCAAATGTTTTCAGTTTACAACAAAAATAAAAGGCCTGTCTACATCTGCTGGGGTCATGATGGGGACAGGGTATAATTCATTTACGATACATTTCCTAATTGTGTAGTAATTTTTAATTGATGATGGTAACTTGTATACATCCACATAGACATAAGAATTTCTGGAATCGTATTATTATAACAATTCTCTTCGATCTAGGAACAATGATTTTAACAACTAAACATTTGTTTGTAATTAAATGCTTTTTTTTATTATTTCAAAGTTAACCTGAATTTCATGATCATGACAGACTCAGGTATGAAAGGATTATTAAGGTGTGCACTGACTGTAGTCCCGTGCTCTTAATGCAACTCAAAGATCCTGACACTAGTGTCCTATGCAAGTGTATTATTAGGAGAAATGGTGCAATATATCAGAAGAGGCTTGGATTTTAAGTAGCATACGTTAAGCAGACTTTCAAGTGATTTTACCACTTCTTCATTTGTCAGATGCTCCTGCAGCCAACACAACCAGCAGTGGGGCAGGATCTGGAGGTGCTGCTTCAATAAGTGATGACTTAGACATTTTTGGGCCAATGGTTTCCAATCCTCTACCTTCAAGCACCAACACGAACCAGGTACACCACAACATCTGTGCCCTTTTAGTTTTCTTGTGGATATATCTGTTCAAATCTTGATTAAGCTTATGTTATCCCTCTGTAAAGGCTCCTAATCAAATTTAGGGGGCATACATCTAGATAAGGTTTACTGTTTAATAAAACAGTACCTTCAAAAATGTACAAATATTACCCGGCTAAAAAAACTTTCTAAAAGAAGTATGAATTATAAATAAACAATCAAAACCAGAAAAACCAAACCAAAAACAGAATAAAATAAACAAGTGGTTTATTTAGCTATTTCAAAGTCTTGAAATGGAAAGTGATTCAGTGATCCAGAAGAGTCAGTTAAATAGATACTCACGATTCACAAATCTCTGGCTGAAACACCAGTCCAGGATCATCCAGTCTGCTTCCAGCGCACTTTACGTAGTGTACGAAGTTCATCAAGCATGCACTCTGATGATTCAGCAGTCACAGTTCAGTGTCTCCCTCTATAGCGTGTCTAAGCTCACCTTTAGCTGTGTTACAACATAAACAATTCAGTAACAAAATTGGCTAAAATGGTGCAGTTTGGGCCAAAATATAAAGTACTTCTCAAGTCTCCAAACTTGGCTTAAGAGCTTAAGAGAGAGACTCGAAAGCTGACTTCAAACTTTTCTCTCCCCCTCCTTTCTCTACGCACACCTGTGCCTAGTTACACATGAAAAAACAAAGAAAGTAAACAAATACTGCTCACACAAATTAATGGGATGAAAGGAATGTTTCAAAATGAACAGTTGCACAGTTTGTGATCTGGTTTTTGCCTGTACACTATATTAAATCAAAGAAAATTTCCCTACTTTTTGTGAGCTGTGTATATGTACACATACACTACATATTATATAGCAAAGCTACATAGAATACTGTTGTGTACCTGGTATTGACTAAATACTGCAGCATTTTCCCATACATTGATTATAGTAGTCATATCCTACTTTCTGTTTTCTTTCTTTAATTTACACAACATGGCAAGTAATCAATATGAACAATTATTTTCGATTAGGATTTGTGAGAAACAAGTGTATTTAAATCTGTGTGCCCTACGATGGATTGGCGCCCCATCTAGGGTGGTTCCTGCCTTTGCCGGCTGGCCTGCAACCCCGTGTGGATTAAGCGGCAGATAATGGATGGTTGGATGGATGGATTCAACTAATAATGCAATTACATATTTTAGAGTATTATTCAGATATCTTAATTCCAGTCCATCTTTAATTTGAAGGTTTGTCTCATGTGCAAGTCAGTTGAAGCTCTTTCTCTTTTAATTGTATGACATGCTAGTGTCTGCCTCGTTAGGATATTTCTTACAAGCTTTGCAGGACGTCTTGTACAAAGGGGTCAAAATCAGTGAGTCATGAATCATGAGTTTTCCATGAGGGGATGGAGTTGCAGACTCTCTTTGCTTCATATTAGCTTTTCACTGACACACTGTGCCTGGTTTTGACGTTGTTTGTCAACAGATAACACTGGTATACATTTGAAAAACATTTCCTGCTGACCAAATTATTTTTGCTGATTTTGAAAGGCTCTGATTCCAAATATGATGTAAAAAAATAGATTAAATACATAATTTTTTTTTCACAAATTAGAAATGTTTGATTAAAAAAATATTATGGGTAATAAATTCGATAGCATGTAATATATCTGTTTCATACAAAAAGGTTTTTGTCATGTACATTTTAGTAGTTTAGGAGAGGGTTTCAGATAAATTTTCACTTTTTGCATCCTCAGGAATAGTTATGATCGGGGTTGTCATGCTCCAAACACAAGCAGCAGTCTTCCATCATGTTTGTTTTCCATCTGCCTCGAAATACCATATCTATGTTCCATGGTCTTGATGACTTGGTGTACTGAATCCAGAAATCATATAAATGTCCTTGCCTCATGTGCCTTTAGGTTAATTGATCAAAGGCAGAACATTATACAAGGAAAGAATGGCCTGCTAGAGAGAAATTTGAGATTGATGAAAAGAATATTAATAATGAACCACTTATTAATCCTCAGATTGTTGCTCCCCCTATTACATATGAAATTAGGAGTCATGAAACAGTTTGTTAGGGCTTTGGATTAAGATGGTTAGTGCTTCAAGTACCTTTTGAGAAGTTGAAAGCTGGTATATTTGAGGGCCTGCAAATTAGGCGTTTGATCAAAGAAAAAGAATTGCTCAATATCATAGAAAAGTAAGCAATGCTTGGTCTGCTTTTTCTGACGTAATTACAGACTTTCTTGGCAACTTCAGGGCTGACAATGATAACCTTTTAGTTCGAAATGTATTGATTGCTTTTCAAAGACAGGGAACCAACATGCATATCAAATTGAATTTCCTTGAAGGCCACCTGAACTACTTCCCTTCAAATCTGGGAGCTATGAATGAAGAACAAGATGACCATGGAAAATAAATATCAAGGCAAATGGAACACAAACATGTCGGTACTGCACAACTTCTTATTACCCTTGTTCTTCGCCTTTTATAATCAGTAAAAACAGATAAAACAGTTCCCATTGGTGAAAAAGCTTGATTTATTGCATATTTTTTTGATTTCATATTAGGGATCGCCTTTCATTACTGTAAAATCAACAAAAATAATTAGGTCCATAGAAAACTTTTTTCCTGATGTAGACCAGTGTAATGTCATGTTATTGCTGTAAGAGCTAATGAGTAGACTGCATTTTGTGGAAAAACAGACATGATTTTTGGATTCAGAACTCCAAAATGCATGAAGATCACGTTCTCTTGTAGTCAGCAAAATTGTATAACCTATGTAATAACTGGTTTTATATGACTGGATATGTTAAATAATAAGACCTTTTATTTTTATATGACAAGGGGTTATATATTCAAGCGAATTGAGTATGGTGCACCAGCAGGCTGCCCACCCCCTGCACTGCAGTACTACAGGTGGTAAAGGGGTGTTTTCCAGTTATATGCTTTACACTCAGCTTGTACACTAGGGGGAAACTAGCAAGAGCAATTTGTCTTTGATCTTGAAGCAGTGATGCTCAGCTGGGGCCCCCATCCTTTCTCTCTGCACCATCCCCCCTCTAGATAAGGGAATATAACAAGCCTCATGGTCTCACAACACCTCAGGCCTGGAACGGAGATGTGGTACATCTCAGAGCTAGGCCAACTGCTCAAAAAAAAAAACTTTTACAAAAAAACCTCCCTGATTATCCATTAGAATAATATTAGGGGTCCAATTAGGGGGACAATCAAGGATGATTGTCAATTTCTGAAAATTCATGCAGAGCTACTAGATAAATGTTTATGCTTTTCTTTCTTATTGTTTTTCGGAATTGTGGTCAGCTGCTTTGCTGCTCCACACACGTTAATATTCTATATATACTGAACAAAAAATAAGTGCAACACTTTTTTTTTCCATTTTTCATGTGTTGAACTCAAAGATCTAATACATATTCATTATGTATAAGGTATTTTTACTCACTATACGCATCTGTATTTGTTGCCTATATCATACACCTGCCTATACCATAACCCCACCTTCATTATGGGCCACTCAACTCACAGCATTGACATCAGCAAACCACTCACTCACATGAAACCATAAACACAGTTTGCCATCTACCTTGTACAGTGAAAATCAGGATTCCTCCATAAAAAGAAAATCTTGCCAATGTGCTATAGAATGTGGGCATTTGCCCCCATTGAAGTTGGTTATGTGAATGAACTGCAGTCAGGTAGAGACCCCATTGAGGGCGACAGGCATGCAGACGAGCTTCCTTGAGACGGTTTCTGAAAGGTCGTGCAGTTATTCTTTGGCCATGCGAAAACGATTGTGGCAGCAGCTGTCTGGGTGGCTGGTCAGGCAGTTTTGGGTGAGATGGCTTATTGTAAAGAAATTAACATTCAAATCATGGGCAACAGCATCTGTGGCATTGTGCTGTGTGATAGAATTGAGTGGACTTTTATTGTGTCCAGCCAAAGGTACACCTGTGCAACAATTATGATGTCTAATGAGCATCTTGATATGCCGCAAAAAGTGAGGTGGGTGGATTTTCTCGGAAAATAATATTTGAGCATAGAAAAAGTCTTTGATTTTTTTTTTTTTAAGTTCAGTTCAACTAAAACAAAACAAAAGTGTTGCGTTTAGATTTTTGTTCAGTATATAACATACTGTATAGTTATGTGGAAAGAAAACACTGAATGTGCAGTTGGACATATTGTAAATTTGATAAATTTGATATTTTGCATTATCTGAGGGATGTCATATGGTACAATGCAATTATGTTGTAATATAGTGAAACATCGGGATTCAACTTATTTGGTTCCTGAAGGCCATTAAAACTCCTATTTGTTTGAAGTCAGAATTAAATTTCCACATAATAAGTAATGTAAATAGAATTAAACGGGAAGCAGATCCCAACCACCAAATGATTTTTTTATGCCTATATTATCTTTCTAACAATACCAATCCAATATCCAACCAAACACAAATTCCCTCTGACTTTGCAGTCCTTCAAATTTTCTTGCAAATTCTCCTCTTGTAAAGCTCAGTCTACTGCAGTGTGAAACCTCCTTACAAACTATAGAGGGCAGGTGAGGATTGTGAAGCTGTGGCTGGGCT
>JAUZST010013231.1:0-11118 GCA_034779995.1 Parotocinclus haroldoi
TTATTATATATAATAATATTATTATTATTTTATTGTTATGCTGGGACATTCAGTTGCTGCTCAATTATGGCTTGATCGCAGTATGGTGCACTTAGGAGCTTTATAGCGGGGTCACCTCACAGCTCCAGCAAGAGTTTATTCTGGGTACTCTGGGTCCCTCCCACATTCCAGAGACATGCATTAGGTGAATTGGTTTATGTAAACTGTCCCTATGTGTGTATGCATAACTAGCTTTGATGTCTGTCATTAAATAGCCATTGGGGCTGAACACCTCATTACATAAACAAACAGTTTATTAATTCATTAACTTTGTTGTCCATTTAATCCTGATCTTGGATGCCAGTGCCCTGCTGGCAGCACAGGGAACAAGGCTAGAATTACCATAGTCAGGACACCAGTCCACCAGGGACACATTCACACACTAGAGCCACTTTAAAGTCACCAATTTGCTTAACACACATCTTTGGACTGTGGGAAGCTTGTTGCCCACCAAGCTGCCCAAACTTTACAAAAAGTGTGTGTAAAAATTTTTGACACAAATATTTATTCATTTAAAGAACATTGTAAAGTAATGTACAATGCAAAAACAGTTTTCTGTCCTTTAACAGTGAGTACAATTTTTATTTTTATTTTTTAATTTCATATCATTTAGTGGTTAAAAAAAAAAAAAATATATATATATATATATATATATAAATGAATGAATGAATGAATGAAATTGTGAGTTAAGGATTTTGTTCATGGACCCAACAGTGGCATAGGTTTGATTCAAATCTTGGACCTTTGAGTCCACATTCCCCTGAAAGTTCTATAACAAAACAAATAACTGATATCAGCACTAAACACACACACACACACACACACACACACACACACACACACAAAACGTTTTTTGTATCACGTCACCATTTTAAAGACTCCGACTGTTTTCTGAGCTGCAGCAAATATTCACCTCTATGAGAACCTTGAATTTGTACAAAGCTTAATTAAAGCACATGCAGACCTGATTTGACCATCTCTTTGATGTGTAAATGTAATCAATCCATTAACTTTTGATATTGGTCATGAACATCGTTGAATCATGACATACCTGTCACGAAAGGAAGGTGCTAGTTAAAAAGGTCTGTATATGCACTCCCTAGCATAAAAACAGTCCAACAGTGATGAAACACTAGGCTTTAAACAAATCCATACAAAAAAATCTTGGTATGAGATGTTTTTTTATTTATTTTTTTCTTTCTTTTTTTTAAATGTTGATTTAATGGGGTTGTCAGGTCAAGTAGCTTTTTACAGAAAATCAGCATTGACAGCTTTAAACTATTGATTGGTTGGTTAACATTTCCAAGCTAGTTTCTATTTAATGTATATTTAAAAATGATCTATTATTAATAAGCCTGTCAAAAGATAATACGTGGCTGTTCCTGTTTAGAAAAACAACGTTTCATTTATGGGAAACCTTTGTCATATGGTCATGGACCCAAAAACATTGGGTTTTCACAGCTCACCAGTACCAATAGCTGAAAAAGCTCCCACACACTGACACTTCTTCCATGCTTAAATATGCAGTCACTTCTCATCACGTTTTCAAAGACACCCGTCTGAAACACGACCGTACTATTGAACTTGTGATTAATCACTACACACAACTCTTCTAAACCACTCTGAACCAAACTGTTACTCTGCCGTTAATGATTTTCTCAGACAGCAATGGCTTTTAGACAAAGCTGCACGAGGCAGCCTTCTGGTAACTTTGTCTTAAAGAAGTCATGTCAATAAAAAAATATATGGGTTTTGTTCCTATTATTTAGCCCATTCTACATTCTGTCTTACAGAAGGTCCCAACAGCCAGAAGAGTACACCTCGCAGTCCGGCAGCTACAGGAGCAACTGGAACGAGCACAAGTTCGCATCAGGACCCTGGAGGCAGGGATTCAGGGTGGCACTCAATCAGACTCTTGTAATACCTGTCTGTCTAAGTATTCACCAGCAAAGGTAAGAAAGAAGACACCAAACCAGTCACCCAAGTGACATTCCTCAGTTGTTTTGGTTTAAAGGCTGCTCCCACAGTTTCAAACAGTTGCCAGTACTTGTCTTGATTTGCTTTTACATTGTGTCTGATATCACAGGAATGAATTTGGCACGTCGGCTTTAGAACAGTCAAACTAAGAGCAGGTTTTCAGTCGGCTAATATCAAGTGCAAGCCTCTGCTGCTCTGGAGTACCTGGATGTCTATATGGGATTGATTATATGGTACCAATAAATACCAATAGGCAAGGGTTTTTTATTTCTGTCATTTCTTAGGTCAAAGTCATAGTTTTTCTATTGATCATCAGGTTTTCAGCACATAAAAAGCAGGTTATGTTCATAGTCACATGGTGTGTCAATCAAGGTGCATTGAGGAGTCAAATGACATTCATGACTCATGTTGTTGGCTTAAAAAGGAGCACATTTTACCCACCTTGAATTGAAAAGGAGTTAATGCTAAGTGCCCGGTCTTGTTTCTTATGACTGGGAGATCATCCATTTGTATCATATGGCCTATCATATTAAAATATGCAGTTTTACTGTGTTATATTCAAATTGTACTTATTGTTTCTATTGCCCAGACCTTAATATGCATATAGATTTTTCTTGTGGTAATAGTCTGTTACTGATGACGTTACATAAGGAAGACGTGCTATAGCGTCTAAAGAAGTGCGTGCTATAGCGGGTGTGGTACTTGTAGCCATATGAGGAGTTTCAAAATTGTCTGTACGCACATATACACACACACCTATTTCTGGAATGTTCCAAAACAGGAGGAGTTTGCTCTGTGTTTGCTTCTGCTCTTTAAGTAGATCATTAACTAGCTGCTCAAGCCTTCGTATCACATTTGCGCCTGCTGTCTTGTCTCTCGTTCCCATTATTCCACTTCTTCTAGAATCGTTTCTAGTTTGAATGCCTTGGACTTGTAATGTTGCACTATTATTTTGCAGGACTGTCCCAATGATTACATATTCGTCTAATCAGAATGATTATAGATGAACGCAGTTAATTGAGACGATCGCAGTTATATAGGAGTAATTGTCCACGGTTTGTAGATTTCTGCAGCGAGCAGAATGTGAATTGGCTGTACTGGAATGAGGCAAGAAAGTTTGAATAAGAATAAGCAGTAAATGCCTTTTATTGAGATGTAATGGGCTTAATAAAAACAAAACATGTTAGAACTTTGTAGAACCAAAACTTTGTGACTCGTGCTAGCATAATGAGGCGTTGTTTGGTGATCTTTTCACTTTTGTCATGCTTAGCATTTTAAGTTTCATGATTGTTACAGGCGTACATGGGCAAATGTGTATGTGCACTTAATTGTGACTTGTTCTTCTGGAATGCATTCGTTGTTGAAACCTGCAGCATCTAAGAATTTCCTGACTTGAGAATGACTTATCACCAAATAACGACGAGTTAAAAAAAAGTATGTTCCTGTTGGTCTATTTTAGCAAGTAAACAGCAGCTCAGAGGAGGATGGGCTGATCCATGGTCTTAGCCATTCGTTGCGAAGCCGAGAGAAAGTTATTCAGGTCAGTTCACAAAGCAAAGCAATTTATACTTCACACCAGTTTCTAGCCCTGGGTGACTGGCATGTAATTGACCCAGCGTTCTTTTTTTAGGAGTGTCTGAGTTTGATCCGAATGCTTTGTGTGGAGCTTGGCACAGGAGTAGAGGCGACTGAAAAACTCATCGACAAAGTGACAGTGGCTATGAATGATACCTGTTCAGATCGAGAGGTGAGATCATGCTGCGTCGATGATCTCTGAAGTGCAAACTCATAACACCAGAGTACTACTGCCATAGAACCATAGTAATACTGAGCAATAAAAGCCAAAGCTGTAACAGTGTAATGATTATTATTGGATTTGAATATTTAGGTACTCACACAAGCAAGTTGTAACATCCCTGATCCAGCAGTGTGCCTATCCTCTGATCTCAGACAAGCCATTAGAACATACACTACAGCAGCTTGGGAAAAGGAACGGGAAATTTACACCACGTTATACCACCAATAAACTCTAAAAGATCCAATCCAGTTAAAACAAACAGAACTCAACACCCAAAAAGTGTAGGGAACAAGTTATTTACACAAGATACCAGGACATACCAACATCACCAATAACGCCTACCTGCTAAAGGGAGACTAGGCTCCCATCTGCCCCATCTTTGGGTCAAGAGTTCCTGTTAAACACATCCACTCGTATCAAAAGAGTAAAAGTAACAACAGGACAAATTTCTATAATACAAACAACTTCAAGGAAGTCTTTATCTCAGTCCCCTCCAAAACTGCTTAAATTATTAGACGCACCAGGACTCAATAATGTCTTCTTAGACACTGAAAACCAACAAACTCTTCACCTTCACCAACACAATAAGTAACATCAGATGAAGCGCACTGACCCTCACACTGACTCTTTAAGGACAGCAGACATTTAAAAATCAGCAGGCTTTAAAAATCAACCAACCAAGGATTTACAGATATCACAGTAGTACCTGAAGTTAAATTTTGTAATGAAAAGTTTCTGTTTCATTATAACTTAAATGAAAATAATACAGGCATTACTCAAATTTTACGCTTAATACACTATTAGAAACGTGAATCTCAAAATGCTCCCGTTACCTCGTGTCTGCACGTGTGTGTGTGTGTGTGTGTGTGTGTGTGTGTGTGTATCAGGGTGTACTGGAAGCTCAGCTGTCTGAACTGAAGGAGAGAGAGTGCAGTCTGCAAAGAGAGCTGAAAGTCCTGAAGCATGCTAACAGAGAACAGGAGAAAGACATTCTCACTCTCAATACTGTGCTCCAGAATAACCAGGATGTCATCAATGTAAGGCAAACACAGTGCTGAGGTTAAACAAACACAGTCTCGCTGTTTGTTTAGTAACGCTGATGAGCATATCTGATAACTGAGCTTTAAAACCATCGACAACCTTTGGCATTATGCTGTAGTGATCAATTGCCCTTGCTGGAATAGCTTTAATTAAATTATAATAAATATCACTGATAACAGGGCAACCAAATGAAAAACTTGCAAACCAGCCAGTGGACAGGTTATGGAAAACCGTAAGTTCAGATGTTCAGGGTGGTGCATTTGTAATTAGCTGGCACTCCCAGCTGATACCAAGTTTAAGTCTCAGTGGTGCCTTAACAGCAGACATCTCGCTATAGAGAAAAGTCCTGACAGAGAATTATCCTCTCGAGTTGTGCAATGAACTCACATCTCATCCAGGGCGTACGTCCATCAGTGCACAATGAGAACAGGGATAAGTCACCCCTTCCCCTGATATTTTAAATCAGTTTGGGAAAATTTGACAAGAGGATGATGAATATAGATGGGCTGAATATTTTACAGTTGGTATAAAACGCATAAGAAGAGACATCTTGCTCAAATAACAGATAGGAAAGATTTCCTCTGAAATTCAACATGTATTATTTGACATTGATCGTGTACTTATCACTGTATTGCAATATGCTGATGCGGCATGGCTTCAAATACTGTGTAAATACTCATTATAAATTTGTAAATGTAATCCTTTGCATTCTGTTCTAGCACTTGCGGGTAGAATTTGCTGAAAATACGCAATCGCAGCAAGACGCGCAGAAAGAGAGGGATTTATGGAAAGAACGGGACTTGGCCCTGGAAAAAATGTCACAGGAAAAAGATGTTCTCATGTCCCGTTTGCAGGATGCGCTAGAGAGTGCCCACAATGATGTCCAGGTTGATGCATACTTTATTTACTTTCTTTTTTGAGACAATATAGATGTCATCTTATCAGCTTGTCGCTGTGGAATTCAGTGGTTCTTGCCAAAGTCGACAAAAAGTGAGTGTTAAATAGTGATGTGTAACTCGCAGGCCCTCTCGGATTCCCTCATTGGTCGTGGATTGTCTGAAGGCGGAGCTGAAGCTGCTTTGGCCACTCAGGTGCGAGAACAGGAGTCTTTGATTTCATCATGCCTGAAGGACTGGGAGGTGCACACTGCCAACATGAAGGAAGAGGTCTCGAAGCTCCTCATAGCTTTAGAAAAGGCTGGTGCTGTAATACAGGTATCATAATGCATGGTTACTGTTACGTTTACATTCTTTTTATTATTGTTAGTCACGGGCGGCACGGTGGCTCGGTGGGTAGCACTGCTGCCTCACAGCAAGAAGGTCCCGGCTTGGGTCCTTTCTGTGTGGAGTCCGCATGTCCTCCCGGTGTCTATGTGGGTTTACTCCGGGTACTCTGGTTTCCTCCCACAGTCCAAAGACATGCATGTTAGGTTAATGGGTGTGTCTAAAGTGGCCCTTAGTGTGTGACTGTGCGTGACTGTGTATGCGCCTACATTGGATTGGCACCCCGTCTAGGGTTGTTCCTGCTCTTGCGCCCAGAGTTGCTGGGTGGGCACCGGCTGACCCTTGACCCT
The DNA here is from genome assembly GCA_034779995.1 of Parotocinclus haroldoi. Classification (NCBI taxonomy): domain Eukaryota; kingdom Metazoa; phylum Chordata; class Actinopteri; order Siluriformes; family Loricariidae; genus Parotocinclus; species Parotocinclus haroldoi. The sequence continues at coordinate 6,429 of JAUZST010013231.1, forward strand.
GTGTGGATAAAATGGAAGGTATTGGATGGACGAATAATTATTCACTGAAGTCAGTTTCAGTATTCATGCGAGTCATCATAGCCTTTGAGCTGTATTGTTTTCCAGCAACAACACAAACCTAAAGACTACACAAGTCCCCAAGATTATACAAAAATAACTGAAATTCCTATCAACCGAATTTGAGACGAATTCAGCCTCACCCGTTAGTGTTCCATCCAATGTCAAACCCAAACATTTGCATTCATGCTTTCATACATGATTAACACACAAATAGAACACCACCTGGTTGATAATTGATTGAATTTGACTGCCTTCTCTTTATGCACTTTCCCTTTATGTTCACAGAGCCGAGGACAACTACAGAAACCATGTATTCCCCCTCACTAAAATCCACCGTCCTTGTGAAAACAGGGTCTTAAAAAGTTAACACAATCGAAAACTGGATTCCGCCATTTACCTTCGTACACTGCTCACAAAAATTCATTTACAAGTATCCCCTAATTTTGGTCAGCAGTACTGTGTATATATATATATAGTGCCTTGGTCTTTCACTGAGAGCCACAGTGTTTTCTGGTTTTTATTTTAAGCAAGCAGAAGCTATACTTGGTTGCAGATGTGGAGCCTCTGTGGCTATGTACTAATATTAGTGCAGGTCCTTGATTTATTTCCTGGTCATCTGTTACTGCTCATTATGGTATGAAAATATGAATCAGTTCTCAAATGAATGATTGTCATTGAAAGCTGATCAATCGCAATTTATCAGTCATGCTTGTTTATAAAAACATTAATTTGAAGGTGTAGACTGAGTAATGTGTGTAAATTGTTACTGTAGTGGAATTGCACACAACCTACAGTGACTCGTATTTTCTATTGTATTCTATCCATTCGTTTATTTATTATCCATTACATACTATTGGATTATAAGCCACAGTTTTATATTTTCTATAGCATTGTATTTTCTCTTAAGTTAGCACAGTATAAATTGTAATGTATTTTAGTTGTTATTTGCTTTTTATTATATTCTCCATTTAAACTATTATTATAAATGGCTACTTTCAGTATTTTATTTCATTTCATACCTAGAACATCTTTGCTACCAAAGGAGGTTGGGTTTTGAGTCTCACTCTTCCCAAGGTTTCTTCTTCATCGACGGTCAATTTTCTTGAGTCAGATTTAAAACAAAATACAGGCAGGTGTTATTACATTAAAAAACCTGTTCCACCTGTGCCAGACAGTTTTTAACAATTGGCCATGTGTAGTTGGGAACAATCTCAACGTACCTATTTAAAATATGGAATAAATGAGGTTAAAAATACTAAACAAATTTGGTGATATTTTAAAATAAAATATCTCCTAATAAAATATCCCATAATTTTTGTGAGCAGTGTATCAAGGTGCTTTATGTCCTTTTTCTGCCTCAGAACAAACATTTTATTTAAAATCATATTATTGACACAAAAGTTCTCAGATTTTCTGACCAATAGAATTTGTGGCGTTTTCCATTCTCTGGAATAAAATACTTGATTAGAATATGCAAAGTTAATGTCCAAAAAATATCAGAAACCAAAGCATGAAACAGTTTTAAGTAAGTCTGCAGATAATTTAAAACTGAAAAGTAGTTTCTGTAGTAGTAACTGTACAGGCTTTGCTGACGACGTATATTTACTAGGTTATCGCGCCATCTAGTGGTCTGTAAGGTAAATTTACAGCGAATGTTAAGTATGGAAACCAGTTATTAACCCCTAATTAAAAATGATTTGATTTTATAACAAGGTCTCTCGCCGTTTCTGTTCTTCTCGTTTCTTCAGGAGCAGAGACAAAGTCACAAACAAACCATTACAGAACTATCCAAGCAGTTAAGAGACGCTCGCAAGGAGCTGAGGGAGACTGTCAAAGATGCCAAACAAGCAGAACAAGCGTGGGTGTCTGAAATAGCTAAGAAAAATTCAGCAGAACAGACACTGAAGGAGTGTTTGCAGAACAGGGATACACTTATTGAGGTATGCACTCTGATACTATTAATGGCATTCTAACAATTGGACAGATATCGCGATCGCAATAAAGACGTTCCTCTTAGTTATACATCTACATTCATTGGCCACTTTATTAGCTACACCTCCTTGATTACACTTTTCTGTTTTAGCAATGCAAAATAACATGGACAGTAACATCCATTGCCATTCTCCCTGGTATTTTCACACAGACATATGTTTAAATACATTAAACTGCTCCTTGTATATTTCTCCTCCTTTTATTATTATTATTATTATTATTATTATTATTATTATTATTATTATTATTATTATTCATTGTCATGGCTTGACATTTTCTCTTTTTCTTTTAAGCAAATACTTTTGGATGCAGAGAAGCGGGACAGCATGATGCTAGAATTGCAGCAGAACATTTCCAGTCGGGTTGAACCTCGGGTCGGCCTCAAACACACGCTATAAGTGTCGGTACTAGCGTAGCATAGGATTAGAAACAAATGATAGCTCTCATACACTGGTATGTATCTGTGATGGATAGATTTGCACAAGGCTGTGATACAGTCTGTATAAGAACACTGCCAGCTTTTTACATCGTTTATCTCTGACTCACATCAGTGGTTCTATTGGATCACTGGAAAGAGTGTTTGTAATATATAGCATCTATGTAGTCTAAGATCCAGGAGATGTCATTGATAATCACATTATCTCTGTATGCAGAAATACATTATTCTTTATCCTGAGTCGAAATGACACTGGGTTTTTACGTCCATCACTTAATTATATGAGTATAAATGCTGCAATTGTTCAAGTCAGTGTTCTTCCCAATGTGTTGATTTTGTGTGTCAGTGTTTTGTTAAAGCCTTGGGGAGAGTTATTCATGTCCATTTTTTCAGAATTTTATTTGGTGAGAGTGCAATGGGTTATTTTGTTAACTTAATTCTTATTTAAGTTTAATTTTATTTTAATTTACTGATGAGGTGGCTTTCTTTGTTTGTATATGTTTAATGGAGTGTGTCCAAGTGATACTTAGGAGACAAACGTGTTTGACTGTTACATATACTGCTCAGTAGCAGTATATTTGACAGATTGGCCTATTGCTTTGTGCTTGGTTAAGTGGTGGTTCTTTTTCAAGAACGTATGGCTGTCACTGATTACAATAAACTCTCTTAATAAAATTAGTACTTCAGTGGTGCATTAATAAAAAAAAATATTGGGGAAAACGTACATATTACATAAAACATAAATAACAAATATATTAAATAATACATACAATAACTTGAGGTTCATGACTCCCCAGCCTAAATCCATAGGCACTGATATGAAGTTGTTTCTCATCTGGAAAGGCTTTCTACAAGATTTTGGATTCTGTCTGTGGGAACCTTTACTCATTTAACCAGAAGATCATTTGTGAGGTCATACACTAGTTACACAGCAGGGCTTGATTCTCTGTTCAGTCTCTGAACAATCTCTGGTTCATCCCAAAGGTGTTCAGTGAGGTTGAGGTCAGGGCTATGTGTGGACCAGTCATATTCTTTTATGCCATCCTCACCCAACCATGAGCTTTGTGCAAAGATTCACAGTCATGCTTAAAAACAGAAAAGCGCATTCCTCAAACTGTTCCCACAAAGTTGAAAGCATACAAATGTCCAAAATGTATTGGTTTGCTGAACCATTGAGATTTCTCTTTACTGGAACTAAGGGGCACAGGCCAACTGCTGAAGAAAATCCCCACAGCATTATCGCTCCTCCACCACACTTTAGCCTTGAAACAACACGGTTAATGCTCTCCTGGAATTCGCCAAACTCAGACTGGTCAGCTGTTGCTGAGGACCCTAAATGCTTCCATATTTTTGGTGAAACTACAGTGATAATAAAGATAAGACAGCAGCACAGGCAGAAGCTTATTGTCTCCCTTCTACTGCAAGCAAACTTTCTGTCTACATGACTTTGTAAAAGAAAAGTGAAAAACAAAGGTGTTCATGTTGTATATTGGTATACGGGTACCAGATACTACAGGAGCTTCACCTTCAGAGGTATTGTGAAGTCAATGCCCCAGAGGGCCAGAGCCATGTTGGTACTGTACTGCTTACAATAATTAGAGGATATTTCAAAATAAAATATACCTTAATTTGTGAGCAATGTGTATTGTGTTAGTGTTCTCACTGCTATGACTGACGTCATTCCAAAGCCAAGGTATCTTATATTATCTACACCTTGCCTCTTAGGTTAATGATGTGCAAACTGGACCTGCTTAATGTCCATTTGGTCTGCTGCAGAGCAACGTGTCTCTCTTTTTTTGCAATGGCACTGTAAGTGACTTTATTTTAAGAACTGCTTCGTGAATCAAAGAAGTTTGCCAGTGTCACAGATTTAGCCGATTCAAACCAAACAAACCAATAAAACAAATCTGCATCCCGAGCCCGAGGCTACAAAAACAATTACCAGAAAATCCATTTATACATAGACAGCTTCCTATTCTTTTAATGACACTATTAATGAAAATGTTTCATTGACTGGCAAAGGTCCAATCTGTGTCAGCCACTTTAGGGCTTTTTATGGGCAGAAAGGGGAACACAACCCTTTGCCTGTTTATGGAGGGAGAAGAAAATTAAAAGCAGCTGTTTCATACCTGAAAGGACAGCTTACCTGATGTTTGTATTTACGCTGTTAACCAGTTTGTCAGAGTATGGAGCAATATGTTA
>JAUZST010013232.1:0-11118 GCA_034779995.1 Parotocinclus haroldoi
ATTTGTTTTTTTTCTACTACTAATTTAAATTTTATTAATAATTTGTTATTTATTTTAAACTAATTTTCCTATAATTTGATATACATTTAATATTTGTCTAATTAACATCTAGGCCGCCCATGGAGGTCGGGTCCCCTGTTGAGTCTTGGTTCCTCCCAAGGCTTCTTCCTACCATTTTGGGGAGTTTTTCCTTGCCACCGTCGCCCTGGGCTTGCTTAACTTGGGATTGGCCTTTTAGATAATTGTATTACTGTAAAGCTGCTTTGAGACAATGCTACATTGTAAAAAGCGCAATATAAATAAAATTGAATTGAATTGAATTAAATAATATAATTAAAAGATTCAAAGAATTAGGAGAAATATCTGCAAGTAAGCCCAAAGTTCGAAAGCCAACATTGAATGCTTGTGACCATCAATCCTTCAGGTGGCACTGCATTAGAAAACTGACATCATTCTGTAACGGATATTAACATGGGCTTATGAACACTTTACTGAAACCATTGTCAGTAAATACAATTCATCTCTCAATCTACAAGTGTAAGTTAACACTTTACCATTCATAGCAGAAGCCATATATCAACAACACTCAGAAATCCTGTGGTCAAACTCATCTGACACAAAGTGGAAAAGTGTCCTGTGGTCTGACGAGTCCACATTTCAAATTATATTTTTTAAATCATGGATGTTGCTTGATCCAGGCCAAAGAGGATAAAGACTGTCCAAACTGTTATCAGTGCAAAGTTCAAAAGGCAGCATCTCTGATGGTATGGGGGTGTGTTAGTGCCCATGGCATTATGGGTAACTTGAACATCTGTGATGGCACCACTAATGCTAAAAGGTAAATACAGGTTTTGGAGCAACATATGCTGTCATCCAAAAACGTCTTTTTCAGGGACCTGCTTATTTCAGCAAGACAATGCCAAGCCACATTCTGCACATGCTAAAAAAGTTTAGCTTAGTAGTTAAAGGAGTGCTGGCACTAGACTGGCCTGCATACAGCTGAAAACTGTCTCACATTGAATCTGTGTGGTGCATTATGAAGTGCAAAATATGACATTGGAGACTCTGGACTGTTGAACAACTGAAGTTGTACGTCAAGCAAAAATGGGAAATAATTCCATTTACAAAGCTTCAACAATTAGTGTCCTCAGTTCCCAAACAATTATTGAGTGTTGTTAAAGGAAAGGTGAAGATAGTCAAATCAAAGGTCAAAGGCCAAATCAAATTAGTGAGTGTATATTTGCAAAAAACAATTAAGTTTATCCAATCGAAATATACCTTGCCTTTATAGTGCGTTAAATTGAATAAAGAAAAGGATCGCAGGCATCGCATTCTGTATTTATTTATTTTTTACACCACATTCCAACTTTATAATTGGGTTTCTAGAAGATGAAGTGTTGTTTTATTGGTTAAATAAATTCAGGGTTTCTGGCAAATTTCTTTTAGCATTGATTTTTTCTTAAGGGATATTTTCTCAGACTAACTTAATTAATTAAAGGGTTGGATTTCTTTCTTTCTGTGTGTCTGTGTATGCAAATTCACCAAAAGGTGATTTTTCTTTCTCTGAACTTTACTTGGGGTTCCAATATTTGTGGAGACTATTTTCTTTTTAACTACCAAAGCCTGGTGATCTAATACAGTGGAACCTCGGTTCTCGACCACCACGGCTCTCAATAAATTTGGTTCTCAATGCATTATTTAACTAGAAAAAAATGTTTTAATTCTTGTCTTGATTCTTGTCGTTTACTTGACACTTGCTTAGAGCCATGTGACTTGTTTCAGTCAAAAATCAATTCAGATCCACATTTACAGTATTTACATTGACATTTACAGTATTTAGCAGGCACCCTTATCCAGAGCGACTTTAAGACATCAGTAACATAATCCATTCTTAATAATAAGGAATCTAAACAAGAATACACCATGAAACTATAAAGGTAGGTTGTGCTTTTTTTTAATAAATAGAAAGACAAGGGTGGGGGTTTTAGTTGAGGTAGGTGCGGAATAAATGGGTCTTCAAACAACGTTGGAAGATGGCCAGCTGTTCGAACATTGAAGGGAAGTTTATTCCACCACTTAGGAGCCAAAACAGAGAAGAATCTAGATTAATGCCTTCCTCGTCCCCTGAGAGACGGGGGCGACCAGTCAAGCAGTGCTAGAGGACCAGGGTGAGAGAGGTGCAGTACGGGGTGTGATAAGTGCTGCAAGGTAGGAGGGTGAAGGTCTATTTTTAACTTTGTAAGCAAGCATCAGAGTCTTAAATCTGATACGAGCAACTACAGGGAGCCAGTGGATAGATCAGAGCAGTGGTGTAGTGTGTGTGAACTTGGGAACATTAAACACGTCTTGCAGCTGAATTCTGGATCGGCTGTAAGGATCAGATAGCGGTCAGAGGAAGCCCTGCTAAGAGAAAGTTACAGTAGTCCAGTCTTGAAATGACTAGGGACAGAACCAGAATCTGAGTTGCCTCTGTGGAAACAAATGGGCAGATCCTTCTGATGTCTTAAAGAAGGAAGCGGCACGACCGAGAGATGTTAGCAATGTGGGAATAAAAGGACAGTTGGTTGTCCATAGACACTCCCAGATTGCGGGCCACGACAGAGGGGGAGATTCTAGCCATGTCAACTAAGAGGACAAGGTCCTGATGAGGAGAAGAATCACCTAGGAAGAGTAAGAGTTCTGTCTTGCCAGGATTTAGCTTAAGGTGGTGATCTGCCATCCATGATGATATGTCAGCTGTACATGCTGAGATCTTGGCAGAGACCTGAGTGTCCGAGGGAGGGAATCCTAACCCTATAACCCCAATCCTAACCCTAAAACCCCAATCATTACATTTACATTTACATTTTTGGGATTTAGCAGATGCCGTTATCCAGAGCAACTTACAATTTATACAGTCTTACAATCCAAGCAATTGTGGATTAACGGCCTGGTTTAGGGACCCAACTGTGGCAGCTTGGCAGAGGTATTTGAACCCTGGATCTTCTGGTCTATAGTCCAATACCTTAACCACTAGGCCACCCCATTCCCACCCCACCACACCCACAATCATAACTTGAATCCTAATCCCAATCCTTATCCTTACCCTCTAATCCCAGTCCTAACCCTAACCCTAACCTGAACCCCCTAATGGTGGGATTGAACAGTTAGAAATTCCTGTTTATCCATTGTTGATGCATTAGAAAAAGCGTATAGAATTAAGAATTGATATGAGGTGAGCACTCTACACCTGGGTCATGTGTAACTGCTCTACTGCTTCATTGTTTGTCTCCTGCTTTTTCCGAAGCGCTCTGATTTCCGGATGTAGTTTTTTGTAGAGGATCGACGTCGTCTCTCAGGGCACAGGGATGGATTACAGGGCTTTGATTACTTATGGAGGGAGGGACGGCCCGAGTGAGCAAGCGAGTGAGCACTTAACCCCTCTGTACCCTGTTAATTAGAAGCTCAGCACCAAACGCTTTCAGGAAAAGAAACGGTTTTATATAAAACTAATCTTATAAAGTAGCTATAGCATTTCTAGCTATTATTTCTATTATTTCTCAAAGTTATTTATTACTATTACATATGTTACATATATACTATATATAGTTTTATTTACTTTATAGTTATAGAGACATAACAAGGCTCTTTAAATTAAATTAGATTTTAAAAATTAGATTTTTATTTTTAGTAATTTTCCCCATTTAATCAAATGGATTTTTAAAAATTTGATTTAATTCTGGTATCAATGTGCCATAACACCCCATTATTATAATTATTTTTATTTTTATTTTCAGGTATTTTTTGTAGAAACCTGAATATTTCAGCATTGTAAAATAGATTGAAATAAACAGTTTAAAGTAAACAGTTACAAAAAAGTTCCATTATTGCAAACTACATTAACATATATATATATAAGTGTACAAATAACAATTTATATTGAAAACATTTTTCTATTTTATTTTCTCTCGTTTACTGGAATGTCACTTTGTTTATTTTATTGTTGTATATTATTTTTATTAGATGCTGCTGGTGTCTGAGTTTGTACATTTTGGTTTTTGGTGCTTCCTGTCACTTTTCCACTGCATTTTAGTTTTCATTTATTATTAGTTTTATGTATATTATTAAAGTAATAAGAAATCAAAAGGATATTAATATTATTAATAAATATTTTAGATTATTTAATGGTTATACCTGTTGTTATTTAGAATATGTTCCATTTTGTTTTTATGCTGTGGTTTATTTTTATTTATTTTTCAGTTAATTTTTGGTTCTCCCTTTCTCCTCGTTTTAAATAAGGCACACAGTATCAAACATTATTGATATATTTTTACAAACTAATTTTGACATAAGCTACAAATAAAATATTAATATAACAAAAAAATGAAATAAAACCATATTATTATAAAGTAAAGTATAAAAGGGAATATAAAACAAAAGCAGTGATATTATATTTTGATATTTAGAAACAGAATTTGTATAGATTTTTTTGTTCGGTTTATTTTTAAATTATCACTCACAATAAGAGCAGGTCAATTAAAAACTCTTGAGATCCAAATATAAATATAAAACTAAACTAATAATGAGCTGAAAAGCAAATTTAAACTTATAACACACACACACACACCGGCTTTTTTCTCTGTGTGTTTGGGTATCTCCGGAGTAACCCTGGGTCCTCGTGCAGTGTTTATTAAGCGCTATAAACACCTGGATAATCAGTCACACCTGTGCGCGTGCATGCAGCAGCACTTACCCCAGGTTTAGGTGGCTCATGGTGCTCCTCTAACTCCCTGCTCGTTCCAAAATCCTGGTCCTAAAAACCGAAATGCGCGCACTTTATACGGCCCGGTATAATGCAGTGACAGAGCTGCGGGCGCGCGCACAGCCACATAGATCAAAAGCGGCGTGGTTACCATGGAGAGTCCCGTGATCAGACCCCACAGGATTCAGTGCAGGTAATTTTATAGACAACCGATAGAGGGAGCACTTTATATTTAAATCAGGTACATGCATAGTAATTATTCCATTTAAATCAATTCAATTGATTTTCCTTTCCACTGTTGCCCCAGGTTTGCTCAGTTAGAGCTTTTTATAAAGAGGCAATGCTCCATTATATATAGAAATATAGAAATGTAAGAGACAGAAAATCTGCAGCAAGTCAGATTTATTAAAAAATGAATATCTATAAAATTACAGTAATTAATAAATTAGTAATAGTATAGTGTATTAGTAATTAGTAGTAGTATTAGTAATAGTGTTCTAGTGCCACACAATAAGATGATCCTCCACTTCAGCATCACTTTACTGGTTTCCATCATTAGTAATCAGTCCCAGAAGTGGTCAGTAACTATCTCCATCCTTTGGCTTTTAGGGACGATGTGCCTCTAAGGACTTCCCTCTGAAGACTCAATATCCTAATGTGACTCTGTGTATTGGATTAAATATTTGATGATATGTATATTTATTACATTATTATATGTATCTGTTATTATTTACTTACCTTTATTATTATATTAATATTACTACTATATTACTATACTATAATACTATTAATACAAACTTAATTATTTCAGTTAACATCTAGGCCACCCAAGGTTGGGTCACTTTTTAAGTCATGGTCCTCCCAAGGTTTCTTCCTTACAGCATTTAGGGTGTTTTTCCTTTCCACTGTCACCCTAGGCTTGCTAAATTTGGGATTGGCGTTTTAAGATAATCTAATGTTAATGCTTTGAGACAATGCTCCGTTATAAAAAGTGCTATGGAAATAAATCTGCCACATCATAACCACAGTCTTTAGCAACTGACACCCAGAAAAATCACTTCAATTCAATTCAATTCAATTTAATTAAAATGTATTTCCGTAGAGCTTTTTATAATGCTGCATTGTCTCAAATAAGCTTTACAATCTTGTATTATCTTAAAAGGTCAATCCCAAAAAAGCAAGCCTAGGGTGACAGTGGAGAGGAAAAACTCCCTGAAAGTAGAAGAAAGAAACCTTGGAAAGACCAAGACTCAAAATGGGACCCATCTTCCATGGGTAGCCTAGATCACCAATTTCAGCCAACACTCTTCCATAGCTCATTGCCAACTCAGAGATCCCAGGACTGCAGGACATTAAAAAAGGGGCGTGGCTGGGTCTTCCAGCACAACAGTGACCCAAAACATACAGCCAAGGCAACAAAGGAGTGACTCAAAAAGAAGCACATTAAAGTTGAAGAGTGGCCTACCCAGGTCCAGACCTTAATCCCATAGAAAACTTATGGAGGGAGCCGAAGGTCCAAGTTGCCAAGCAACAGCCTCATAATTGTAATGATTTAGAGAAAATCTGCAAAGAGGAGTGGAACAACATTTCTCCTGACATGTGCTCAAACCTCATCATCAACTACCAAAAACGTCTGACTGCTGTGCTTACCAAGGGTTTTGTCACCAAGTATTAAGTCTTCTTTGCCAGAGGAATAAAATACTTATTTCTCTCTGCTAAATGCAAATAAATGTATACATTTTATACAATTTAAAGCAGCTTTAAAGTTTTATATTATCTTTTAATTTCTGAGCACAATCCCAACTTGAGCAAGACTGGGGTGATAGTGGCAAGAAAAGGCTCCCTCACCATGATAAGGAAGAAACCCTGGGAGGACCATGAAAACAAATACGGAATATTAAATAGAATTAAATTAATTGTGCAGGAATGAATAAGTCCAGCAAACAGATGATCTGATCTTCTGATTTCAGTGACATGGCATCCTCAGTCAAGCAGGGAGTCTATTCTGAGACTCCGGCAACACTGCTATATTAGCATAGCTACAATAGGATCAACAAATCACATCTGTAGCAAAAAAAGTGAATTAGCAAAACTGAATCTAATCTAATCTAATGCCTAATAAAGGGATATCAGGGACATTTGTAATAAATATTCACAATAAAATATTGGTTACATGTATTTTAAGTAAAAATGTGGTAATAAATACTTTTAATAAGCAATTGTTAATAAATATTTGTAATACAATATTGGTAATAAATATGTGTAATAAAATATTGTTAATAAATACTTGTAATACATTTTTGTTAACAAATATTTTAAATAAATATTAAAAATATATATTTGTACAAAAATATTGGTAATAAATATTTGTAGTGATATATTGATAATAAACATTTTTAAATGGTAAAAACATTTGAAAGAAACAATTGGTAATAAGTATTTATATAAAAATATTGGTAATGTATATATTTGTAATAAAAAGTCATTAATAAACATTTGTAATAAATATTTTAAATAAATGTCAGTAAAAATATTTGTACTAAAATATTGGTAATTAATATTTGTAATAATATTATGGATAACAAATATTTGTAATAAATATCGCTAGCAAATATAATAAAATATTCCAAATAAAAATATTATTCTTGTTGAATGATGTCTTTGTGCAGCGTTTCTCAAAGTGCGGGGCGCAAGGAATCGGAAGAAATGAACATTTTTAATGTTTTTGTAAAAACAAAGTACAGATCTCAGCTTATTAAGTATTAAGCATGCAACCCTGTTTTAAGAAGATGTGTAGTGCAAAACAGGCTCATTGCAGTCACTGATGCTGTGATAAAGTAAGACTATAATTTAAGTAGCAGACCAATTTTCTGTATTTTTGAATATTGATGTTAATGTTGTAAGTTAACCTACTGGTTTCCAAACGGAAATTGATGTTACTTAAATAAATTCAAAAATGTAAACCTTTTTTTAATTACTATTTTGTTGGGGCACTATGGGACAGATGGGGCATGGAATTTCCCCTTCTTCTGAGGTGGGGGATGATAGAAGAAATTTGAGAACCACAGTCTTAGTAGAAGCATTCTGCTTGTTCTTCACTCATAACTCCAAGATTTGACGGTTAGTATTTTAGGTGGCTTTCAAGGAAATGGAATTTAACACTCATTTGCTCCCTGAAGTTGACAAGAAAGTCTGTAATCTTGTGAGAAAAGGCAGCCCAAGCCCCTTCGTCTACGGTTTTCATGGTACTGAGGAATTCTTTGTCTTTCATTAGATGCCTTCATTTTTTGCCCATCAAATATGCCATCTTTCAACTTCCCACGTGAAAGAGCAGGGAATTTAGTCCATAGAAGCTGAAGGTTAAATAATCACTTTAATCTATAAATGAGTGTTAATGTAAATAAAATAGAAAAGTTTTGGAATATGAAGGGTCATCTTTAGTTCAACCCCTCACAGTAACTACAGTCACTGAACAGGATTTAAAAGTCAGATTTATTTTCTGGGCTGATTTGTTTAAATTCAGTCATGCTGGAGGTCACAACGTCAGAGGAAACGGATAATGTCATTACATTAATCTACACCTTTCAAATTAATATGATTTTAACATCTCATTAAATGTTTGCTTTTATCACTTATGAATTCCTGACTAAGATTCCGAGATAAACTAATATCATGGAAATAAACTAGATCTCATAAGTTTTATAAGATTTTTGCAAAAGTGAATCTAAGCCATGAAAAATTTAGGTAGTTCCGATGGGAAAAGTAAGGTGTACCTAATAAAGTGGCCGGAGATAATTCTGAGTGGTGTAAGGGACCCCTTGTGGTCATAATGTGTCATGACAAAGATTTACAAAAAAGCGTGACAAAACACAAACAAACCACAATTTAAAATCCACACCATAATATCAAAGCCTAATTATAGAGAGCATCTATTTAACAAAAAAAACATTCATCTCATTTACAGTGTCTTTATTTAGGCATGTACTCACACAACATTAACAGACAAACACACAAGGCTTCAGCTTTTGGTTCAGTCTTATTAAAGCCATCTTTAAGACTAAAGTACAGCCCCATTTCACATAAAAGCTCGTTAAAAATCCGTTAAAACCTCATTAAAGCCTCATTAAGACCTGGGTAATCGGGTGCTACGTCAGCCTTTTGATGTTCTCTGCAGGGTCCAGGCTGAAGAAGATGAGGGCCAGGATTCCCAATACTAGCATGAAGAGCAGGACCTGGATCCAGAATGGTAGAAAGGTTGAGGAGCTCGGAGTGTGCCCCCTGTCCTGCTGAGGTGGGTGCCTCTCTTGAGGGGTGCTGTGGTACGGAACCTGAGTCCTGTACACGATGGGCCTGGAACATTTATTATATTATCTATGTGTTTGTTATACAAGAACAGAATTCAATCATGAACTGATACAGCACATCCTTTCCCCTCCCCCCATATCTATCTATTATAACTAACAAATCAACCACAGTTAATTTCTAACTATTAAAACACAGCGTTCTGACCCCGAGACCTTCCGTCAGCACTGCTATATTTACTTCATTAACACAGATGGTAGCACCGTTCATTCTAGTTCTCTTCTCGATCTCTCACCATCTCCTAAAATTATTTGAATAAAAGATGTGTAATCATTATTTATAATTACATAAAATATTGGTTTTATATATATATATATATAAATAAATATATATATATATATATACACACATATATACATATATCTATAGTAAAATATTGGTAATAATTATTTATACAAAAATGTGGTATTATTTCTTATAACATAAATTTAATTCATATTTATAATACAATATTAATATAATTCCTTGTAATAAAATATTGATAATTCTTTATAACAAAATAAATATAATACAGATTTATAATAAAATATTGATATTTTTTACAATGAAATATTGATAATTGTTTCTAATAAAATAAATGTAATACATATTTATAATAAAATATTGATGATAATTCTTTATAATAAAATAAATGTAATACATATGCTATAATGGCCACATTTATGAGTTTTCCCCGGCTGGTCATAACGATGACGGCTGCTGGTTCTGGGCTCTCTCTGGGACTGGGCTGGACCTTTATTAACATAAAGATACTCACTCCTCATAGGCGTCCTCGTCTGTGTATTCGAACCTTGACGCTGCCCATCTACTAAACATTAAGTGAGAACACAGGTATGAGTTCAGCCCCGTTACAGCTCTGTCACATGATCAGGACGTATAAAGGTGTGTTATTTACCTGTCTCCTGCTCCCTCCTCCCTCAACTACATCAATGAGAAGTTTAAACGGAATGAGTCTAGATGTTAGAACTGAATAATAAAGCAGCAGGAGTGGAGATCACTTACCGGCCTGCGCTGCTGAAGGTACGAGGCCTCAGCCTCTACAAACAAACCACCACAAAAAGTTCAGTAGTTCAGATACGATGTGGTCCAGAGCTTCCCATATGTTCATGTAAAAGCAGGACTTACGTTCTTCTCTGTAGAACCTTCTGTCAGGTGCAGGTTTAATCTTGCGCTCTTTAGCCATCACGTCTCTCAGCTTCTTCTCGTACAGAGATCGAGTCGTACCTGCACACGATCAGCTCATTACATCAACCTACCAGAAATAGTTCCTAAATATAAAAAAGGACAATCAGAAGAGGATAAAGCCTTTATACGAGCATATGAAGGACCAGCTCACCAACCACAGGGCCGTGTTTGATCCCGTAATCATCCAGCATCCAGCCGATCTCCTCATCGCTCTTACTGCTCAGCATTGTGTCACTGTTTCTTAAAACCACAGGATCTGAAACGATGCCTGGCTTGGGTTCAGGGTTTGTGCAGGTGGTGAAAAGAGGAAGATGAAATTGAGAAATTTAGAAAAGTACCAAATTTAAACTTTTCACTGCGATTTTATTAGGTATAACACTAAATACACTCTGTGATACTTTTACGCTCTGTGAACATTTAGCTCCTTCTAAATACACCTAGTGTGGAGATGTTTTTGGTGAGGTTATAGCCTCACTTGGCTTTTCATATCACTGCTATGCTGATGACAACTAATTCTGTCCTTCCCTCCCTCATACACCCAGGTCTCTGCCAAGATCTCAGTATGTATAGCTGACATATCATCATGGATGGCAGATCACCACCTTAAGCTAAATCCTGACAAGACAGAAGTATTACTCTTCTCAGGTGACTCCTGTCCCCACCAGGCAAGACTTGGATCTCCCCCTCTGTTGTGGCTCGCAACCTGGGAGTGACTGTACAACCAACTGTCCTTTTCTTTCCATGTTTCTAACAACTTCTTTACAACATCAGAAGGATCCGTCCATTTCTTTCCACAGAGGCAACACAGATTCTGGTTCAGTCCCTTGCCA
>JAUZST010013234.1:0-11115 GCA_034779995.1 Parotocinclus haroldoi
ACAATAAAGGTTTAATAAACATTTAATATGTTACATAAATTATAGCACGTCCCGTTTTGTAACATAGGGCATGTTCGTTTAATCCGACCAGCCGATTATTAGGACCAAAACGATCACCTCCCGATATATATATATATATTCATAAATTGTCAGATTTCCTGGCTTCTGTTTTCATTTTCTCAAGGTAGAATGTATGTAGAATAATTATAGTAGGGCTTACTGAGTGTGTTTTTGTGCTGGTGTTTTGGTTGCGTTAAGTCAGAAGGTGACAGCTGACTCCTAAAGTTTGTCATAATCTTCAGATTCTGCATGGTGGTTAGTTTGCAGATGTAACTAAGGTAGGATTAATAAGTTAGTTGTTGAGCTGTCTTTAAAGGCAACTGATTTTTGACGTTATTTGCAGCTTTTGAGTAACATCTGTCTTTATATAGCAAGCCATTCCCAGGACATAGACTGCGAGACTGGTATTGTCTGTATTTGGTCTCCTGGTGTTGTTTGTTCATGCGCTTTTTGGTAAAATAACTAGCTTGATTTGTGGTTCCTACACTAGCATGTTGCATGCACTCTGTCTATCCCACCTGGCTACCTGGCACAGTGAATATGAGTTCTAAATGTTTGTTTTTGACTGTTCTTTGCAAAGTGTGGGACATACTCAATAATGTCAGCTGGCACATCGTTAAAACAACAATTAACGCCCCATGCCTTATGTAATAATGTGCACCTATTCCATGCTTTCGCTTTACTCTTTGCTTACTTCCTATTCCTTGTAAATGCTAGTCTCATGGATGTAGGACCTACAAGATCATTACCCCCTGTGTCTATGGCTGGCAACCCTGGGTGTTTAGAACTTAAAACAATTATGCAAAAACGTTCGCACCCTGGGTTTTGATCATAATAGTGTCAGAAAGGCCCCTGTGAAAGCGCAGTGTGTTACACTTCGATCTTGTATTTCACACATTATTAACGCAGCGAGTCCCTTCATGAGACAGATGTCATTGCTTGATGGAAAATATGGGCTATTTGCAGACACAGTTGCAACTAGACTCAGAGTGTGTTTCAAGTATATTGTCTTGAAATATATGGATTGTGTCTTAATACAGTCCGCAAAATATGGATTGTGTCTTAATACAGTCCCAATAAAAGGCACTATGGTCAGTCGAAATCCACGGGTTGGATGTTGGAAGGCTTGTGAAGTGCTTTTTCCACCAAATGAGGAAACTATCAATAGTATTTAATTACAGTAGCGAACTGGCTGTCGAACATCCTGACACAGAATAACATTAAGCAATATCCTGAGCCTAGCTGAGAGAATGAAGTCTGATGATTGTTCATTCTTGTGAATCAATTCACTTGATTGAATTACTCATCAATCATGTGTATAATAATATATTTTGCTCCGCACGTTTTGTAAACAAGTCTTTTCTTTTCGCAATGGGTTAGTTCAGAGCATAGATGGACGTCGTCCGTTTTCTTTCGTCCTTACCTATCCATTTTCACAGAGCGTTCTCTCAGGCTCTTTCACAGACATTCACCTCTCTATTAAGTTGGACTCGGAGGAATAAGTCGGGAAGCACTTTGGAGGCTCCGTGTAGGCTGCAGAACGTTTTCCAGGCCATAAGCACCTGTAAAAGCATTTACGTCTGACTGCAGTCCAATGCAGTTTACAGTAAAACCTGCACTCTTGCAGTAGATTGTTAAACAAACTTTTTTTTTGTGTGATTTGAAGCTTCAAAAGCATTCATTAGTTTCTATTGTTCATTCATTACATATGAACCTTATTAAGAGATTCCAGCATTATCTTTGAAACTAAGAAATGCGTTTTATTATACATTTATTTCATTATTGGCCATACTTGCACAATAATCTTCCTGTCAAAGTAAACAGTTTCTTAGACCTTAGAATGTTATGACAAAAGAATGTGTGATTCAATGTCACCCTCCCCACACAGCTGTTACAGAGGTAATACAGATATGTTTGTTTAATGCCATTCTGCAGCATTACTTACACACTAAGATCTTTATCTATCAGCTCAAATGTCTAGCACTTTCAATCTTTACAGACCAAACCTTTGAAAAAATAGACATAAACATTTTTTATTTCCTTCTTGTGGTAATGGACATCAGGGCCTATCCATTAGGCCATATGGAGGACTGCCTTGGCCTGAGGCCTTGCCATTTGAAGGATTCCCGTGCGGTGCTTCCTGTCCAAAGGGACACCTCAGCCATCTGTCAGTCAGCCAATCACATGTTTGGCCTAATATTGATACGTTATATATTATAAATTATATTTATTTTACTGTATTAACATAGGATAGAGAGATTTGACAAAATGTCAACCAAAAAATATTATATGGAGTCTTAAGAAATGATTGATTTTTCCTCGGTAGTCATTTATTATTCTTTATATTCAGCTGTTCTGTTACTACAAAAAAAAATCTTTTTTTTTTGGTCTTACCTAGGTGAGGATTTGTTCAAAACTTGATCCTGGTTCATTTTAAGGTTTATTTGGTTTTAGATTTTTAACCAAGACTACTGCTAAGCCCCACAATTAACTAGTGTCTTGTCGAGGTGAGTTCTGGGAAAGGCCCAAGAAGGACCGTGATGGATAATTTGTATTAAAACAAGAGAGGAAAACATTGAAATGTTGATTTACTAAATGTTAGTGTCATTTGTTGGCAAATGGGATTAGTGTTGCTGAATATAATATGGTCCATATATCAAATAAGCACAGGAAAGCATCATCTAACGACCATCCAATCAATGACCATTCACTTCTAAACATTTGGAACAAATTCTAATAGGAAATGCAATGTGTTTATGACTCTGGGCATTGCAGTGGTAAACAGCTGGTCATAAAAAAGGTTTAGCTTGTATGTGTCATAAATATTATTTATGTCATACGTTGAGGTTTTGTTTACATATTTGTATTGAATTTACTTTCATGAATGTCTTTGCATTTACTACTTGCATAAGCAGGAAGTACGTTCCGGTCTGTGGACACTTTTAGGGATAGCAATTTACTTGCCAAGAAAATATATGAAATAATGAGAAAAAAAATTAAAGTTAAGGTTATTTGTCATTGCCTGTTGTGTAAATTAGGATTCAACTCATACCCTCTTGGATGTGTGCAGCCAGCCAGATATCTGTATTTATGTTAATTTTCAATGTACGTATTTATATTTTGGTTCTACAGTGTGATTGTTACTGTGCTTAATGTCCAAAATGTGGACATTAGGAGATGATGTGCCTCCAAGGACCTCCCACTGAGGACTAATTTTATAATCTATTTTGTTTTATAATTTAGTTGATTTATTTTATTACTAATTTAAATTTAAAATTATTTACCTAATTTTGCTATAATTTAATATACTTTTAGTATTTATTTAATTAACATCTAGGCCGCCCATGGAGGACGGGTCCCCTCTTGAGTCTTGGTTCCTCCCGAAGTTTCTTCCTACCACTTTAGGGAGTTTTTCCTGGCCACTGTCGCCCAGTCACTTGCTCAACTTGGGATTGGCCGTTTAAGATAATGTAATATTGTAAAGCTGCTTTGAGACAATGCTCTGTTGTAAAAAGCGCTATAGAAATTAAATTGAATTGAATTGAATTGAACTTTGAATATCACGTAAACCCAGGTAATCCAGTTTAGCGTCGTGTGGGAGTAGGGTCCGAACCGACAGCACTAACCAGAGAAAGGGTGCCAGTCCACTGCAGACCACGTATACACACAGTCACTCTCTCACTCACACTGGGACACTTTAGAGACATTTTACCTTTTACATTTTGGGTCTAGATGCACTACAAAAATTAGGGGATATCTCATTAT
Organism: Parotocinclus haroldoi; assembly: GCA_034779995.1. Taxonomy (NCBI): domain Eukaryota; kingdom Metazoa; phylum Chordata; class Actinopteri; order Siluriformes; family Loricariidae; genus Parotocinclus; species Parotocinclus haroldoi. The sequence goes on from JAUZST010013234.1 coordinate 3,826, forward strand.
ATTTTATAAATTTTCGTGAGCAGTATAATCATAGTATTATGGTAATAATATTAGTATTATTTTAGTAACGGTCCTTCTGCTTTGTGCATCACACCACTGCTCACCCCTCACTGCTCAATATCCAGTCATGCTTATGAACTCATAATTATGAATGTATTACATTATGTTCTCATCTGTATATACATCGGCACTGTTTTGAAGGTTTGTGCTCATATTTCCACCGACGTTTCCAATATTTTTATTGTCAATAATGTGTATTTTAAATTAAAGGTTGTCATTAGTCCTGCACAGGCCTGGGATCAGTGCTTCAGGCTGTTAACCTTCACTTTCATGTCTGAAACTGCACTGCTGCTTTTCGTCTCCACACAGAGAAAGCTCCAGGATTCCCTGAGGGAAGCAGGCAAAAGATGAAGGGAAATGGAGATGAATTTGATTTGCTCGACATGCCATCTTGCCTTGAGTCTTTTGGCAGAAAAGCTTTTGGCAGAATATGTTCACCCTAAGCATTTCCCTTGCCTTTGTCGCCATTGTTTTGCCACTGCTCCCTATTATAAGTGTCATATTGCTGTGAAAGAAAGTAGGATTAACACTGTTGTGACCCAATATCATAAACATGCTGGGGTTCCTAAACCGGTCAGAGTAGATGCAGTGTAATAGAGATGAGAGGCTGAAGTTTATGTCTGGGGTCAAGTCATGCTGAATGGTTTATATACATGGCCAACGTATACACATTAGTGAGCCATTTTGACCACTGGAACTGTAACGATGTTTAGCTCAGTGTTATGACTGCCTGGACCTAGAGCTTCACAGCTGAACATTGCCCCCTTAACACAGTGCATCCTGGAGCCAATCCTTTCCTACATATGTCCACTGTCCACACTTAAAGAAAACAAGACTCATAAAACCAGACATCCTCTATCTATTGCTCCATCCCCATTGTAGGTACTTTCAACAGTGGAGAGCGCTCTTGATCCTTGTTCATTGATATACCTTGGGTTCCCAAAACTGTCAATTGATTCAATGTTTGTTGCTCCTAGGACCACAATTAATAAGTTAGGTTAAACCATTTTAAAGTTGCTCAGGTCTTGATGTCTGGCCATTTGGGCAAAAGTCTTAGGCCACCATTAGATTATATATGCCACTGTTTTAGCATTGGTATAATTACCGTACTTCTCAGTCTCTCTCAGTTTTCTATCTCAGAAAACTCAAAATATGAAAAAAACAGCTCATTTAGGCTACAGTGACAAGTATTTACCTCAGGAAGTACCTTTACTTACACTTGAGCAATAGCAGCATCAGGCAGGTTCATCAGAGCTTCAAGTTGACCCTTGTACAGTCCAAAAAAGGGAATGGTGTTTTGGAGGCGTAGAAATCTCTTTTTTTAAATGGAAAACAGGGTAAAAAAGCTAATATGTGCTAACGCTCACAGAGACTGGATGGAAGATCGGTGGAATAAAGTATTGTGGGATGTCAAATCCAAGTTTTAATTTTTGGGTCCAGTCGTCAACAGTGTATTACAATTTGTTTTCAGTTTGTTTGTGTACCTCAGTATGCACAGGCCATTGAGTAGAGTTAATGTTTAGGCTCATCAATGTATGTACAAAGAGGCAATAATGAAAGAAATCTCTCTAAAGCATGAATTGAAATGCCTTATACATTTAGCCCTAGTTATTAGGAATAGTCCATGGTCCATGGGTCTATAGGCCCAATCGCCTAGACACATTTTTTTATGAATCTGAAGAGAAGCCATGCGCTAGGACATGACTATTATCAGTTACATAAAAGTGTTCAATATGTCCATTCTTTGTTTGTTGATTGTTTTTAGAGTGGCTCCATACAGAACCGGAAGTCGAGGCGGTGCCTGGAGCTCACCGAGAGCAGTGAGAGCGAGTTTGGCTATGATCTGATCCTTCAAAAATGCACTGGACAGAAATGGACCATCACCAGTATCCTACCTGGAAGCACTTTATAACAGCACTGAGTACACTGGCCAACTCCAGCTGATTCTGAAAACACAATGTACCTGGATGTCTTTTTTCCCAACTGGACATCTTATGCTAAATGTTAAACATTTTGACCTCTAGCTGCTGTACATGTGCATACAGGTCAGCCTGTGCGTTAACGAGAATTCTCACTGTTCTACTTTGTGTTCTAAAGGTATTGTGTCGACTTGAAAGTTTCCTGGGCTCGATGCAACGTTTTTTTTTAATGTATTCAGCCCATATTTGCTACTGTGTAGCAAGCTTTGGCAATGTTTCTTGCTGTATTGCTTTCCTTCTAGTGTCTCAGGTCCATAGGTTGAGATTATTTTCAAATCAAGCTGTACATTTTTTGGGACATGCCAACATGTTGGATAATGTCGGGATACAATCAGCTATTTTATATCTACATGTAAGTACACTCCGTATTTATATTATATGGCATTAAAATAACAGATGGTGAGAAAGTAAGTCATGTTTGTTTATTTCATTCAACAGGTTGAATTAAAACTCATCGTGGTATTTGATAGATGCCAGTTCTTTCTGGCACTAGTCGGGTATTGATCATCAGACGGACAAGACGGGTCGCAGTTGCAGTGCCGGGGAATGATCTTCCCATTAAGCCTGCTCTACATCAGACATGGTCATACCAGTGTGATGGCTGATCTGGATTAGATAGGAAAAAAAAGGGATGTGGTTGAGGGGCTGATCATCAATGCAGGCCTTCTTAATTAGGAAATAACAGCAACAGCTGTTGAGGTATTGAGGTGAATAAAAGTCTTAGGCCAAGATTCGATTAGATATGCCGTTTTTAGCAATGGTATAACCCACCACTGGTACGTATACCATGAGCTTTCTAACTTGTCCATGTACATGAAGGGAGGGCAGTAACTTTCTGCTTGCAGTCCTGCCATGAACACCGTTGTTGCTTTCACCCGGGCGTAGTTATGAATGTTAACTTGAGCCAATTTATGAGAGGCCTTTAGATGTTTAGGGTTTCCCTGGATTATTATGCGACCTGGCAGGATGTTACAGACTCTGCTCTTGGAGTGATCTTTGTTGGTCGTCTACTCCTATGAAGAGTGAAAACGGTTTTGAATTTTGTTCATTTGTAAACAATCTGACATCAAACTTGTGGAGACCAAAGTCATTAGAGATGGTTCTGTAGACATTTCCGGCTTGATGAACATCAAGAACTCTTTTCTGTGGTCCTCTGAAACTCCATTGCTCATCTTATGCGGGCAAGGAGGTGAGTTGCATGACTTTATATTTATATATATAAAGAGAAAAAGTGATTTTAAAATATTATTATATCTATATATACTCATTGACAAAAAATAAAACACCAAGAAGGAGTTGTTGGGATGAATGACACTTTATTTGTATGAATGTATTGATGATATATTTAAGGGATTACAATGTTAAAGCGAAAGGATACGTTTATTGGGGAGGTTCTAAAAGGAGGTTCTAGTACCATGTTGGGCCACCTGTAGCCTGGATACAAGCTGATACATGGTTTGGATTGGAGGCATACACATTCTGTTTGGTATCCTGTGGCACATTTGCACACACATGTTGCAGCTGAGCCTGGTGTCCTAGCTGCTCCGCTAAATGCTCGATTGGCGATGACTCTGGTGACTGTGCTGGCCAGCTGGAAACCCTGTTATTATAGGGAACACAGTGACCACTGGATGTCCTGCACATATCTCTGAGTTGTTAGTGTCCCTTGTAAAGAGGTGACCCAGTGGCCCATCAGCAGTTGGGGGACTGCTGGTCCACAGCAAATGCATGATTGTAGAGCTCGCCACGAGACATTCGGAGACTCACTGCACAGTAAGTTTTGCGGCAATAAGACATTTCTGCAAGTTAAGTGCAAGTTTTTTTCTCTATAAGTAGATCATTGTAGATAAAAGTAGATAAATGTTTTGCCGCAATGACTAATTTATGTATTTATTGTTTTACATAACCTAAACTCAACATTTTATTTTATAAGAGTTTAGGAACCAGGTACACTGTGTTATGCCATTTTGAAATGATCATTTATTCTCATTCTTACTTGTTGTAAGACTTTTGTTGTTTAACAGTTCCAGGTATCCATTGTGCACTATTTTGCATTTCATAATATGCCATATGTTTTTAATATGTAACAGGTCTGGACTGCAGTCATTCTCTGACTATAAAGCCACCCTATTTTAACACCTGCAGAGCTGGGCTTGGTGTTATTTTGCTCAAATAAGCAAGGACGTCCCTGAGAAAGGTGCACATGCTCCTCAGAAATGCAAATGTACCCTTTTCTATTGATGGTGCTGTCATGGTCCGGTGTGACACCCACATGCTCAACACAACAAATTCATTGCATTCAGCACATTACAAATACAAACAATATGACAAAGTTTAAGGTGTATGCAGATCTTTATTCTGCTAAAGTTTTCAATGTATAAGCCTTGAGCATATACAGTGGCTCAACTGACTAAGTTTATTTCCATAGACTTGCTACTCCTTAAATGATTCTACCCAGCAAACACATGACGTTAAAAGGACGTTCAGAACTGCTCTTGCACGTGTGGTGGACGTACAAAATAGATTCGCTATCTTTCAAGGACCTGAGCTGGACGTCTGTGGAAATGTTTTATTTTCATCTTATTCATATGTTATTGTTTTTTTGTAGTGGGCTTTGTATATGTTTTCAAAAAGACTTTGAGAAAAACCTTGATTCTGGGCTCCGTCAACTTTACATTCTATGTTGTCGATATTATTTGAACGTCTAAATGACGTTTTAGAAAGACGTTGCAAATGCTTCCATTCGGGCCGTTTTTCAAACATTCAACACAGACTTGAAAATGACATTCTTGTCGATGTTGACATAATTTGAACGTTAGTATAAGATGTCTAAAAGACATTTTAGAAAGACTTTCATTCTGGCTTCTCTGCGGACGTCTTTCGGACGTGTCTTTGCTCAGTGGGTAGCAATGCTTTGTCCTTTTGCACGACAAGAGCTTTGCGGCCTGACACACTTCACTTGAGATTAGAGGTTCCATTTGGGTGACTTCTGCACCTGTTCTTGGAGTCTGCCCATTTAATTGCCATTAATGAAAAATGGCAGGTGCGCCAATAAACCAACTGCACTCACGCTCATTGGTAAAGTAGCTAACTGAGCACGCTGGGGAACGTTGGCAGGTTAAGGCTTGACGTTATTTAATTGCAACAGATGGCTGCTTTTGGAGATTCATTTTAATGCTGCTGTGGTAAAGATGAACAACTGTAGTGATGGCAAAAAACGCAAAAGTGCATCCTTTATATTTCATTTGTTATATTTGAAGTCGGGCAGCACGGTGGCTTGGTGAGTAGCATCATTGCCTTGCACTAAGAAGGTCCTGGGATCAATCCCAGGGTGGAGCAGCCTGGGTCCTTTCTGTGTGGAGTCTTCATGTCCGCCCCGTGTCTGCGTGGGTTTACTCCAGGTACTTTGGTTTCCTCCCACAGTCCAAATACATGTGTGTTAGGTTAATTGGTGTCTCTACAGTGGCCCTTATTGTGTGACTGTGTGCATGACTGTGTGCATGACTGTGTGCATGACTGTGTGCATGACTGTGTGTATGACTGTGTGTGTGTGTGTGTGTGTGTGTGTGTGTGTGTGTGTGTGTGTGTGTGTGTGTGTGTGTGCCCTATGATGGATTGGCACCCTTTCTAGGGTTGCTTCTGCCCTTGCACCCAGAGTTTCCGGGTGGGCACCAGCTAGATTAGGCGGAAGATGATTGAATGATTGAATTAATTTTGCCCAAAAACATTTCGCAATCCTAACTGCTATGGCTATCCAGGGATCAATGCTAAATGCTATCTAATAAGTACATGGCGACTTAATATCTCTCAAAATGTGTCTTCGTATTCAAGTTATATGGCCAATAATCACAGCAACGTTAGCATACTGACTGTCACAGACATAGCTACATATGTCAGATACAGGCTCATGTCCTCCAGCATTTCTGTCATGTGTTTTAAAAAAAAGTGCTCTACAAATGCCTGCACTGACATCCACACAAGTTGTGTCTTTGTGTTTCCCTGAAACCTACTCCCGCTCCGTTTCTCTCTTAGAGGCAAGTGGCACTTTTAAATTTCGACTTGCCAGTCCTCATTAGCATTTACACTCCTGCTGCGCCAGTGGGACTTTCGCCATTAAATATAAGTGCGCATTTGCTTTCACAAGTCTCTCCTCGCCCGAACAGGAGCTCAGTGTGACTGTTTCATGTTGTAGCATTTTGGCTAAAGGTCTGAATAGCGTGGCTAGCGTTGTTGTAAAGCTCGTGCTCTGTTTACTATACCTGCTTACATCTAGATAGCCTGAATTTTCTTTAAAGGTTTTTTATATGTAGGAGGCTGAGTATTTTTACTTGTGTGATAAAGGATTAGTTTTAAGGCTGTTTTTATTCATACATTTGTACAGAAACCCTTCGAGTGGTGCATTTAGCGCTAATCTGCCTCACTGTGCTAAGAAGAAGAGGCTAATCATGGTTTGTGCTAATGCCACACAGGACTGTACTCCCATAAGTTAAATTAGAAACACTATAAAAAAAGCTGAATAGAATATTCTGGTAAAGCACTGGAGGTTTTTCATTTATTCTGCTCAGTATATTCTGAAATAAGCAGAAAGCAAGTAGAAAGAGAAGCTTTGGTGTGTGAGGTCACTAGCATGGCAATTAGCTTGTTTGAAAGGCTTTAATTTCGTTGTGCCTGACGCGTCTTTTATGAATCCCGCTCTCACTTTTGTTTCCTCCCCCTAAAGAATCAGTGTAAGAAAAAAACAAGCAATATGCTGGGTGAGACGATGGCAGTTCCTCTGCCCCTATTTATATCTATTATTCAAGCAACATTTCTAGGGAGAGTGGTGAAGAAATATCCACACACACACACACACACACACACACACACACACACACACAGGAAGGTACATGCAACAAGTTCTGTGAAACACCTGCAAAAAGCAGAATAGAATAAAAAGATTGTGTAATAGAAGTAAATCAAGGCAATTAATGGAAAAATTCACACAGGCAGCAAAAAGACTTTAGACTTTATCAGTGATAAAAGAGGATCTTTAATATACAGTCGAATCCGGTTAATGGGAGCACATAGGGACGTGATGGTTTTGGTCCTAATAACCGGCTGGTCTGATTAATCGAACCTGCCCCATGTTACAAGACGGGACGTGCTATAATTTATATAACATATTAAATGTTTATCTTTATTGTATGATTTACACGTATAGCGAACGTACAAACAAGAACTACTGTTGCTTACCAACTTTGTTCATTGAAAA
>JAUZST010013235.1:0-11115 GCA_034779995.1 Parotocinclus haroldoi
GGGGGTGTGTGTGTGAGTGAGCGCGTGTGTGTGTGTGTGTGAGTGAGCGCGTGTGTGTGTGAGTGAGCGTGTGTGTGTGTGAGTGAGCGTGTGTGAGTGTGAGAGAGCGTGTGTGAGAGAGCGTGTGTGAGAGAGCGTGTGTGAGAGAGCGTGTGTGAGAGAGCGTGTGAGAGAGAGCGTGAGAGAGTGTGGGTGTGAGTGAGAGAGTGAGTGAGAGAGAGAGAGAGTGTGTGTGAGTGAGAGAGCGTGTGAGAGTGTGCGTGTGGGTGTGAGTGAGTGAGTGAGTGAGTGAGTGAGTGAGTGAGTGAGTGTGAGAGTGAGTGAGTGAGTGTGTGTGAGAATTAATGAGACCTGTTCATACTGAAAAACTCTGTGTGTGTGTGTGTGTGTATGTGTGTGTGTGTGTATGTATGTATGTGTGTGTGTGTGTGTATGTGTTTGTAGGCCCAAGAGGCAGTGTAAGCCGGCTTCAGATGAGGGCTGTTGGGACTGTAGTGTGTGCACTTTCAGAAACAAAGCTGAAGCCTTCAAGTGTATGATGTGTGATGTGAGGAAGGGTACATCCACACGGTAAGGCCGCTGGGCATTCATTTACATTTACATTTACTTACAATTAATACAGTCTTACAATCAAAGCAACTGTGGCAAAGGTGGGATTTGAACCCTGGACCTCCTGGTCCATAGTCCAGTACATTAACCTCTAGGCTCCCGTTCACCTTTTGTACCCTCACTAACTACTGCCATTTCTTTGGTACTGTAAATACATTAACAATAACAGTATTCTATCATTCAGCATGAATCCCTCAGATGTGTGAGGATGTCTGTTTTTATGTGAAATTGCTTGTTTACTTACTTAATGTTGCATTAGTATTAATAGCTATTCATGACAGGTACAAACTTACATTTACAGCATTTAGCAGACTAAAGTTTCTCAACAGTCTAGAGTTTACTTAGGTTGGTGTAATAAGGTCTATGGACCGAAACACCTTGGTGATATGACATCATTTGATATCAATTCATGTCATAACGATAGATGAAGAACCCAATGACATTTCTATTAATGAAAAATAATGTGAACCTTTGATTTCAGTATCTTGTGTGACCCCCTCGTGCAGCAAAAAAATGCAACCACATGTCTCCAGTAAATGTTGATCAGTCATGCACATCGGCTTAATGAATTTGTATCCCATTCCAGAGTACATAACAGCTTCAACTCGGATTTTGGTGTGTTTCCACACGTGAACTGCTTCTACAACATTTCTGTTGGATTAAGGTCAGGACTTTGACTTGGCCACCTTTAAGATTAGACTTATTTAACCAGTTCTTGGTCAAATGACTTGTGCTTTTAAGGCTGCTGTCTTGCTGCATTATTCACATTCCCCTAAGATTCATACTGACATTTTCCTTTGGAATGTGCTGGTATAATTTAAAATTCATTGTTCCATCAGTGATGCAAAGCTGTCCCCAAATTCAGATAATTTTAAAGTGAAATAATAGTCATTTTATTTCAGGGAATGGGATAACAATCAGGCATGGATACTCTGTTGTAGTTAATGAACAGGTATCTATCCAAGTCTGATCTTCACAGCAGTTTTGTGGAGGTGTATCTTGGCATGAACAAAGGAGATGACTGGATTGAGGACTGTTGACTTGATCAGCTGGGAAAATGTACAAACCATCTCTAAGTTTTGGAGTCCATCAATCAGTCAGACCGAATGTGTACACAGTTAAAGGAATATGAGACGATTGTTAACCTCCCAAGAATGAACGATCATTAAAGGTCAATGAAGAGCAAGGTGTGTGATAGTTTGCAAAGGAACCCAGAGTAACTGCTCAGCAGATAAGTTCCATTATCACATTGACTAATGTTAATGTTTTTGAGGCCACCACCAGGTGAACGCTGAACAAAAATTATGTGCATTAAAGGTTTGCAAGGAGAAATTCCAGAGCATTGCATTCTAGCATAAAAATGGTATTCCATCAGTAAACCATGGCGGTGCGGTGAATCGAATCTCAAAATAATGTAAATTATGTTGCAAGACAGTGAGCCCAAGTACACAAGTCACCGTAAATTTGTGTTTTTTTTATGGCCAAGTCAAAATCTTGACACTGTTCCAATAGAAGTGTTGTAGAAGGGCAATTCCTGTGCAAAAACTCACCATTAGCCCAGAGTTGATGCTGATCAGGCTAAAATTAATCCAAGTTCATGTGTAGAATTGATCAGTGGTTACTGGGAACCATTAGTTACAGTACCTTTACAAGAGAGCCACGAAAGATACAGAAAGGATCACATACTTTTGCTACTCACAAGTATGTAATATTGATTGCATTTCCCCAATACATAATAATAATAATGTAAAAAAAATATATAAAATTTATGAAGTAATATAGAAAATTGTATAGGGTTCACTTCAGCTGCGATTTCTCTTCGACTGCAAGGAAGCTACTGCCAAAATGCCTAAACTTAAATGGTTACATATGTAAAGTTGTGTTAACGTTTCATTGACTACAAATGTGTTGGAACACATTGATTTTGAAGACAAGTTATTTCAGAATTAGCTACTTATTACAAATCGACAGATATGATTTTAACTTGCGCATACATTCCCGTAGCGTCATTTCCTTTCAGTGAGACTGCATGGAATAGTTTTATTTCACTGCCTTGAAACTCAATGCTCATTGGATAAATGGCATGATTTTGTCCCACCCCCGGACGCTCAACATCTCTGGTGGACTTGATTCGGCTGGTCTGGTTCCGCAGTATGATTGTAGGAACAGTCGGAAGGCTGAATCCTGTTTTGATTGACAGTTGTTTGGAAATATACACCGTCACTTAATCATTGGGAGCTCAGTCCCATAGCGTATTTTGCAAGTGAAGTCAAAAGACAAACTGCAATCCTTTTCATTGTATTTGCTTGGCAAAATTACTTGACCAGTTTCATTGGTAATTTTTTACACTGTAAAATGAAACACTCATAGTAATTCCTTGTTTCAGTTTAACATAGTTTTAATTTTTCCTTGTTTAAATGTAATAATGTAATATTGCAATGTAAACTGTTATGTTATTATCAGCAATTGGAGCTACACCTGTGAGTGTAGAAAGGAGTTTATTCTGTTTAAAAAGGCTTACACCCACAACACGATGGGAGAAGGCAGTCTAAGCAGCCTAGCTCTACTGGCCATTGAGAAGGCACGAGTCAAGTCCCTGGAAAAGACGGCTGTTGAGTATGACAGCGTCACAGACCATTTTCTTAAAAAGGAATACAGGGCAGAATTTACTTATAAATAAAAAAAAACTGGAATCAGCCTATACATATTTATAATAGGTCCTTCAACAGTGTATGGTGTGCCATGCCTTTCCCTTCACCATAAGTTGCACTATGATATGGGTCTAAATGGCATTGATTCAAGTCCAGTCAAATCAAAGTTATTTTTATAGCGCTTTGCGCATTCCAAGTTGAGCAAGCCTAGGGCAACAGTGACCAGGAAAAACTGAATAAAGAAGGAAGAAACCTTTGGATAACCAAGACTCAAAAAGGGTGGCATAGATGTTAATTGAAATAATTAAGTTGTAGTAACGGTAAAATTAAGGAAGTGATACAATTCAAGTTAATAATACATTTTAAATTAACAATAAAATTGAAATTAAATAACAAAATAGATTTACGATAATGAGTCCTCAGTGGTAAGTTATTGGAGGCACATCTTCTCCTAATAACTAAATGATGGAGGGAGTTACTACGGTTTGGTGTTCTGTTGATAAAAGTAGACTAATGCTGAGGTGAAGGAACATCTAAGTGTGTGGTGCTGGTACTGATACCGGACAATCAGCTTGGACAGAAAAGAGAACATGTAGCTACTTATTTGTAACTTTATACTTGTTTAAGTTCTGCATAGAGCAGATGTGAGGGGAGATATTTGGGTTTAGGCCTGTGTTAAGCATTCCTGCATGCAGATGCACTGAATAACAGGTTACAATGGACGAGAAAATAAAACAAACTTAAACATAATATATAAGTTAAGTTGTTCATAGCCAACCACTGGTTTTCTCTGATTGATGTTTCTATATTTGAAGAATAGCACAAATGCATGTATTTATGTTGCCTGTGCCAGTCTACATTTATAGGCTCATTAATATTCAAATACTTGTAATCTTAAAATGTTAACTTAACTGCTTCAGTCAATAATTATGCTAACAACTCTAGGTAAGTCACAGGTAGCAAGGGATATGCTCACTGAAAAACTAGCTACTGTATGATGTAACACGTTAATAAAGTTAAATGTTAATAACTTGAATGCGTTCCCCCTTGTTAATATTTAATGCTTTCTCTCACCAGATCAAGGGAAACTAGGTGGTTAATTTGGTTTAGGTTTTTATTTGGTTTAGACTTTTGCTTGAATAAATGTATTGTTTAAAGTAACGGTATATACACTTGGGTATGTATTATTATACTGGGCAGCAACCTTTCTTTTTTGTCCTGCAAACTAAAACTGTATAGTAGTGAATATTAGTTATTTGTAAGGTAGTTATTTATTATACATAAAATACACTGCTTACAAAAATTAGGGGATATTTAATTTAGAAATATCCCCTAATTTTTTGTGAGTAGTGTATGTAGAAACTTTTACAAAACAACGCCTACAAAAGTCTTGCTTAATCTTGCATTATTTTCCGTTTTTTATAGATTATTTTTTCAATAAAACATGCAGTTTTTGCACAGTACATTGCTGTATTTAATTTTTGTATTGTGTGGTCATGATGTTTAAAATAAAACAGCATGTCCCAAGTACCTATGTACCAGTGGAAATGTCTGGTTGACATGGCAGAACATCCGGCATACTGCATTTTTTTTTTCTTTGTTTTTGGCGCTATTCTGCACTTGTGTGCAACTACGAGTGCGTGTGCAAGTGCATGCGTGTGTGTGTGTGTCTGTGTCTGGACAAGCATGCCAATTTAATCCCATAGGTCTACTGTAAAAAATGAAGGGCAAAATACTCTGCATCAAGTGATAAATATGTATGTGCTAATATAAATGTGCTTTTTATTTGAGAAACGTTAATTATTAACTTTAAATAGTAAAATTTAAGCTTTCCTATATTACTAGTGATAAATATATCCCAGCGTGTCCTGTCATGTTTCTGCAGGCTTTGGCTTTTTACTTGTTTATGCTTGTGCTTTCAAACATAACCTTTTACACTACACAAACAATAAAATTACAAGTGGTGGCTGGTGCTCAAATTTGAAAAACGAACTGAAAAATGTGGTCAGGTCACCGCACTTTAAAGTGAACTAAACACTGCCCAGTAGAAATACATGAACATGGATTTTGCCCCCTGCACATTTCTCAGTCCACAATGCTTTGTGCAATTAGATTTTTTAACAGCAAACAGTAAAAACAAAACAAGTCATAAATGTATTCATATTGTATCCAGATAGCCATCTCAATTTGTCATAACAAGAGCTGGAGAGGCCCCGGTTGTAAACTCATTCTCGTGTGTATGATAGGTGTCAGCCTTGTTAAAGCATTTTTATCATAAAACTAGATATTCCTTAATTTGGAAAGAATTCTGTGCCAGAATTCAGCAGTTCAGCTTAGAGTTAGAATAGAGTTAAAAGTTCCTGCAATCTCCTGATCAGCAAACGAGCCTGTTGTAGTCCACATAAGTGTAAGAAATATAAACAATACCTGATAAGCTCCTGATGAAGTAGATGTGTCCAGGCCACACGTTTGTGCACCAACAGGAAGTTTTTTAAGCAGCCAGTGAAAGAGCAGCATCATATGCTTGTAAAAAGCGTAAGAAGCTGCATAGACACACAATTGGCCAGCGCTTCGTCCACAGGAACTATACACTACAGTGTGTAGTGGCACAGAAATAGAGCAAATACAATTATTACTTGATAATGAAATGTTATCATGACTTACAGCCGCATAGTTGGACTAAACAGTTTCAAAGTTGTGTTGCAAAATATATCATTAACTTATGTTCAACATGTTTGTATTATTGATTATATAACATATTATTTACCATTTAACGTCATGGAGGCAGCTTTTTTATATTGCATTAATCAGTCATTAAAAAAGAAAAACTGCAAGATGGCAGCAGTTCAGAATTTTACTTCCTATTTCCTGGAGTATGATAAGGGTATTCTACACAAACCTATTTTAGATAAATTGTAAATTAAAAGTATATTTTGACCGAGCTAAAAAGTAATATTTGCTATACTATCGATCATTATGTTGATATCTGAATGTGTATATTACAGTGTGTGCAATTACATAATTGCACACAGTTATATATTGTAAATAACACTTATTATTGTTATTTACTTTATTATTATTATTGGGTCCTAACAGCAATAAGCCAAGCTCATAACATTCACCTACTTTGATTAAACAAGTGAGAAACTTTTTTCCCCCTCTCTTAGCTTTGCATACTTTAATAAATAGCTACAGCAGTACTAATGACATATTTATTCGAATACAAGCAACATTAGAAAAAACAAGATCTGCAATGCTCTTATATACACAACCCACATAAGCTTACGTGCACATTTACTGCAAAAATGTCCTATGAAGTGAAAATAAACATAAGATGTTTCAGCTTGTACATATTTCTAGTAGCACAAATCTGTTAAGTAAGATCCCAGCATTTGAGGTTTTGAAATTTGGAATGCAACCCCTTTCTTAGTGCTGACCACTAATGACCCTATTAGCTCTGACTTTATGCTCTCCATGATGTCATCATCATTATTCATCCAACACCCTCTTCCAGGAAACCTCGTGCTGTTTCTCAGCTTGTGGCTCAGCAAGTACCTCCGCAGTTTGCTTCACCCACACAACCCAAAAAGGAGAAGAAGGAAAAGACAGAAAAGGACAAAATCGACAGGGAGCCAACAATGAAAAAGAACAGCCACAAAAAGATGAGGTAAGCAATTTATGCAGTTTAGTTTGGCTTTTGAACTGAAACATGCTTAAATGGTTTTGTGTTGAGGCTGTTAGAAAATACTGCCTAGTCATAACGCTAAATATAATATAAGGTCAGGGTTATACGTCTTGCATCACATTTCAAGCAGTCAGTTTCCTAGATTAAGTAGGTTCATGGTGTTCTTATCATTCACATTTTTGATTTTTGATTGTTGCCTTACTCAATTAATGCTGATTCCCCTACCCCTTCCCTCACTGTGATTAGGCCAAGGTTAAAAAATATTGACAGAAACAGCGCACAGCATTTAGAAGTCACAGTGGGAGACTTGACAGTAATCATCACAGACTTTAAGGAAAAAGCGAAGCCCTTATCCACGTCCACCACCCCATCCTCCTCCATGAACACATCGGCAGAACTGCACGGCCAAAGTGGATCCAGCTCAGATAACACTGAAAGAGCCATCTCCAGGTCATCATCTCCTCGAGGTGACGGCTCATCAGTCAACAGAGAAGCACCCTAACCTCTAGTAACCCACATTAGGTTACGGAAAGTGACAGTTTTGCTGCACATATCCCTATTCTTTGATGACTGGCGTGGATGGGGCTTGAAAGTTCCCAAAACAGTCACTGCACTAAGATTATCAGAAGGTGTAACTCCAGTAGCAGGTGTACAGTTCCCATGTGAAAACCCAATCCCAATGGGTTTTTTTTTTTGGAGTGGTTTTGTTCTTATTTAATTTTTCATTGTTTTTAGGCAATAGAAATTATAAACTCATGGAGAGACTTCTTGAAGTACAGTTACTGCAGAGTTCAAAAGTAGTCTTGTGTATGGAACAGACCTTTCCAGGCTGTAGCACATGTAAAATGTAATTGTCAAGAGAGAAAAAATAAAGCTGTTTCAAAAACTATATATCTACAGCTAGCCAAAGGTTTGGGACATCTGTGTCTGGAAATTGTAAAGGTTAACATTGTATGAGCCCCAATACTGCTCAAAGCTAGCAGGATGAAGAGAATAAGAAAGTTCTACTGTATGACAAGAAACAGCCTGGACAGTCACATGATCTGTACACAATCAAACTACTTTTGGGCAAGCCAAGTTCTAAAAGAAGCCAGGCAGAAATCATATCTAAGGAAAACCACAAAACAGGATCATAACAGGATTATGAACCAAAGGTTGAAATGGTATTGTTCCATAAAATAAACTTGATAATATTTAAGTTATTGCAAACAACAAAGAATATGCACATTTTAGAATGTTCTTTTTTACTATAGATGTCTAAATAGCAATAATATAGGGAAGATTATGCAGTTTCTTTTCATTTTTTGTAAAAATGAATGTGTGGATACTTTTATCCAAGTGGAAAGGTTACAGAACAATGTTGAGCTTTTAAGTAACAGTTTGTATTTGGATGCAATAACATACTGTACTGAGTAACGTACTGAGGTTCTGAGGTACTTGAGAAAATATTTAAAATGATAAATTAAATACAAAAATGTTTATAAATATTTTAACTCTTTTTTTTTTTCCAATTGATGTATTAATTGATATGTCTAAAACATCCTGTTGTTTATCAGTTTGCAAACTGTAAATATTGTATTGATAGCCTAAAGGATTACACTCTTTTATTTTGTATTCTCAAACATTTGCATACTTAAAAATCCTAAGTGTACCTACAATTACAAATCTAAACTTACAATTAACTTGCACTGGACAGAATGATTAGTTCTCAAAACTTTATTAAAAAGTTAATTATAAGTACATAATATACATTATGTCAAGTGTATCTGTGTTGGACACTAATTACAAATGTGATACTAAGGAGTTCCCATTTGCAATATCTTTTAAACCTTATGAACTTAAAGCAATTTTATATACTTGCTGGTAAGCATTACTGATGGGACTCTTTCAGAGAAGGTTAAATACAAGGCCCTTAGAGTTTTTTTTAAAGGCTGTGCTGGAAATGTGTGATTTTTATATTAATGAAATAGCTTATCACATTTTCAGAACAATGTTTAATATCACAATTGTAAATGTTTACATGTAAACTCTTGATTACCCTTGTCTATATTTGTAAGTTATGATGTTCTTTAGCTTTTTTTTTTTTCTACATATGACACAAATGCATTGTTACATGTCGCTATGTCCTATGCAGCACTACATTGTCAGCAGCTGTATGTGGCCAGTGCTGCTATAATACAGCAGTATGTGTTTTGGTACATTGCTTGAGTGGAATTTATATCCATTTGTCATGTTTTTTGGACTTTGGACTTTTGGAATTAGATGTCTATTGCTAGATGATCAGGAAAAGCCATGTTTTTTTCATGAAGAATGCCTATTTTTTCTGGAGAATCACTGAATTGTGTATCTGATCTTTATAAGCAATTTCCAAATAAAAGCAGAATATTCTAAAATGGTCTACTAAAACGTTGTATATGTTTATGTAATTACTAAAATGTTTTAATACATTTTTTTTAAATTTTCATTTACAGCATTTAGCAGACACCTTGTCCCAGATTTGAAGGACGAAGCTTCCTAAAGCCAGGATTTACACTCAACCTTAATCATTTTCAATTTTGCTGTATGCTTTATCGCAGCAACATCACAACAATAAAAGAGAACATGCACTATACACAGGTGTATGCCAAAGTAAATCAACGAAAAGTCCAAGAGTTGAGACTGAAGCTTGGAGCTGTTAAGTGACCGCAACAGATTGTGCCACCGTGTTACCATGGATGCTATTTTGACATGTACCACCTACTTAAACATTGTTGCAGGCCAAGTTCGCCCATTCATGGCAATGGTCTTTCCTAATGCTACCACTTTCCTAGGAATGGTTTGACTTGGCCTCCAGATTCCCTAGATCTCATTCCAACATAGCATCTGTAGGATGTGCTGGGCAAGCAACTCTGTGCTATAGAAGCCCCACCTCCAAACTTCATTTTTCTGCTCTCTTAGTGTCAGATAAAACGCAACATTTGTGGATTCCATGCATCAATAGATACCTGAGTATCTGGAGAAATCCAAGCAGACATGAGGAGAACATGCAAACACCTTACAGTCAAATATTGTTTGCTTTGACTGCTGCTTTCTGCCACCTCACTGCCTGTGTAACTGCACTGAGGCCATTAATTACTGATGAGATTAGAGACAGAAAGGGATTTCATTGGATATTTATGTTCATTGCTTACACAGATGTTATCCACTGGCAGGAAACAGATAATCTTTACGGAGTCCTGTATTATTTTCCCTTTAACCAGCCATCTTTATACTCCAAACCTATCCTTTGTGTTTTTTCAGCTCTCATTTTAGTCTTAGCTGTCCACAGAACCTGATTTAAGATGCATACACTTGTGGGTAGATAGGTTTTCCAGAGATCACCCTTCAAATGTTTTGTCAAAAGAACAAAACACAATCACACTTCAACTTGTTGTCATCTCTGTTTATCCATAGCTTTGTTATATCCGTGTCATGCAATAAGTGAGGGCACATGTTCATATGTGTATTCCTTAAATTTCCTATGCTTCTACTGCCGTTTGGCAAGTGATCCTATATTGATGCTCCATTGGACCAAAACGAGCCACAGCTCCAGAGGTCCTCAGTTCAATCCTGACAATGTGTCCCCATGCTCATTTGACTTTTCTCTAATGCATTTATCTCATACATACATTAGGTTAATTAGTCAATGTAAATTTATGTACACTAACATTGCTGTTGTGATGTATAGCCAATCATGCATAAATTGATATTTATATCAATTTCAAGCCAAGCCTTTATACCTCAGTGAAGCAAGTCAGTATCCGTTTGGGAGAAACAACTCGGTTGAATAATAGTAAAGTAATATATACATAAAATGCTTCACTTGGATCGTTTGTAAAAAATAGTATCAGCATTAGGTAAGGTGCTACCGTTCGCATTACTGCAAGCTGGCACAGGTCTGGGTTAAGCTAGGCTAATTAGCTTTACTACAGTCCAGATTGCATCTTTGCTTGGCTCGCAGCTGATTCAGAACCGATCACCATGACGTGACTTTTAGCCGGACAGCTTTGATTTCTCCTAAAACATGCGTCGATATTTCCGTCTCTTATTCGCATGTGTAATATTGGGCTTGCTTTCGGTGCTATACGTGTTTGAGCAGCTTGTGGCCTCTCTGGAGGAAGGGACTGAATGGAGGGAGCCTGGGCTGAACGG
>JAUZST010013236.1:0-11114 GCA_034779995.1 Parotocinclus haroldoi
TATATAAACTTGTTGCAAATAAAGTCATAATCACAGGTAATTTGCACAAAAGTCTCCAGACACATCGGCTGAGTTAAAACAGTTATAAGTTATAAGTACCAGTTGTTAAGTGTTTTTAGTGTATTTATGTAATTATGTTCATTTTAACTCAGTGGTATTAATAATCATTCAAATATTGGGTGACTAAACTCGAATTGGACCTCGTTATATGCCTGTTCATAATTTTAATTTTGTTTACGACAGTTTACAGAACAAGCATATTATTTTCAGTGTTTATACAAAAAGTGCATTTTTCATAATTAAGTACAGGTGTCTCTCAGCAGGTGCTGACTAAGAAACATGCTTAATCAGAGCAGATCTGAACTGAGCAGCACTTAAGCTTCGCCACTGCTGGATCTAATCAATGTATTTCGGCAGCAGCAGTTAAATGATATATTCCTAAAGGAAAAGAGCGCAGAGCTACTCTAATTTAGTATACAGCCTCAATTACAATATTAGAACATGAATGCTAAATGAAGAGGGCTTCTTCTAATAGCACCTTGGAAGCACAGTAATGCAGCATATGTAACATTCTCAAAGGAGATGACAATGTCGAAATTGATAGCAAGTCAAAGGATGTGCTTTCGTGAGTTTTTATGCTTCTAAGAACCCTAGAGAGTCAGGCTTGTTTGTGTTAAGTGCATATTTGAATATACGCCACTGTTCAAGTTGAATGTAAGCAGCATGTTTTTCTGCATTTGTTATGCGATTTTAATGGATATTTATTCAATTTTGCTTCCAAAGTTTGACCTTATTTACACTGATTTTAGTGGAATGTAGATTTGTTCATGAGCAAAGCATTTTTGACAAGTGCAACAAATTGAAGAATTTATAAAAACAAATCATATCCAGGGCAACTGAAGTCTCCAGTAGACTTTGTGTAGGGAATCTGCTAAGGCTCAATGAATGAACAAGATGCACCAATGGGAACCCAACCTCATTTTCATAATCAAAGAAAAATAACTGATGAGGCTTTGGTGCTGCTTTGCTTTAATATTTGTGCTTCTGTATGTAGCAATCTTATTGAAAGCCTAGTAAGAACTGGGGGAAACGATAGGAGTCTGGATAAGAGTAATGGAAGTGAGGAAAACTTTAACACAATTTCAATCAAACCAGTGGGAAAAGATAGTGATGAAAGTGAGGATAGGAAGCGACAGTACTCAGGGTTTCTGAGCATATCGGGATGGCTTAGAAGTGTGAGACAAATGCCTTCTGAAACATACCAGAGGACATTTATTGAACTGGAACACAGCAAGCTGTGTGCTTGGCTACCTGATCTTTGTTCTTAGGTTTCATTACTTATATTGGTTAATGGAGCTCCCTGAAATCAGGGACAAAAGAAGAATGATCCTGGACTTTATACTTGAGACTTCAAATAATTTGCTAATCCTGGAACACAAAATAGCTATGAAAACTTTCCCACAAGTTTCAATAGTCAAACAGAATTCAACATTTTTTTAATTGAACACAGAAGTGCTTCACTCATGCTTGGAATACATATTTTATTGACTAAAGAAGTTGCTTAAATTCAACACAAATTCACAAACATTCCAATGTCAAATGGAATGTAGAATGATTTACTATGTGGCCTTCATGATTTAATTAGAGAGGCTTTGCCACAACTTAACTTTTTGGGGGTGTATTTCCAATGTGGCCTACAGAATATAAAAGAGAGAAAGATCTTCTAATAGTGTGCATGACGTTCTGCATTCTTATCTCACAGGGCATCTCTCAAGGAGAAAGTCAGAAGAGCTTATGTTATATACTGCTCACAAAATCAGAGGATATTTCATTATGGGGTATTACATTTTGAGTATCCACTAATTTTTGTGAGCAGTATATGTGTAAACCCAAGCATTGTATAATCACGTAAATGTTATCGTTATACCAAATGGGCAGTTTTGGGGTCACTGGATAAATGTAATTGTGGATTGTGAGATACAGTATATAGGCACTGATAATCGGCATTGATGGAGTTGATATTCAAAACAAACGACATTAGCATCTTTAGTTTGGAATAAAAGTTACATACCCATAAGGTATTTTATTGCATTTAATCTACCCTTCTTTTCTGTATTTTCATTTTGTATTATAGCAGTTTTTCATTCTCTGTATCTGTATCAATAACAAGATCTTAATCCCAATTTTTCAAGTCCAGTTTTATATGAGTAATTTACAACCATTTTTAGAAATGATATTATGCAAATATATTTTTTTGTTTACTTAAATAATGTTGAATGCTGAATAGCAAAATATTTTAATTTTATTATTTATAAAAATTTAAAAGCTCTTTCTGTGTTTCATCCAGTGACTATTTATAGCTGAACGATTATGAGGAGAATCCCTGCTAGAATGGAACTATTTAATTTAGATTTTTTAACATTTTTGTTCCTCTTTATCTTAAAATCAGTTAACATTGACTGCAGACTTGTGATATGATCACAATAATACACTAAAGGCTTATGATATGATTTGAGATATCGACAGTTCTGTACTAACCACAGTACAGTATCTCAAATAGCACTCCCTCTTGTGTATTATTGTGCATGCATAAATGCTCAATGGGGTTTAGATCAAGTGACTTTAGATCAAGGAAACTCCATGAGAGTCAGCAATTTATCTCCTTTGGTCTTCAAAAAGTTGCAAGTTAGTGCTGTCTAGTCAAAATCTTAAAACTCCACTAAACACAATTTTTGACATTGATGCTCTCATTTCACATTCTCCTAACTACAGCCATTGTGCAATACCTAGATCACATTAGTTTCTTCCTTTTAGTTGTAATTCATTTGGACGCTCAATTGGCTTTCTTGAAATTAATTCCAGTCTTGCTAAATGACAATCATGGTGCTAAATGAATCGATCTGCAATAACTTTGCCCTGTATGTTGCACCCTTGGGTAGAAACGCCTGAAAATACATTCATTAAGCAAAAGCTGCATGTTAAATTGCTCAGTTGAAAGACACAATGCTCCACAGAGCCTATTAATAAATTAGATCAAACTTGGGATTGAAACTAAAGGAGCCCATTGCACCTTTAGCACTATGGCTAAAATGTTGATATAACTTATTCAGTCAGAACCTGAATGTCATATTGAAAGTTATTATATTTCAGAGGTTCTTTGATATTATTTATTCAAATTTCATGAATAACTAGAGGCACTTTTCAAAGTTTTCAAAAGTGTGTATTGCTCGAGTTTTAGGATCAGGACAAGTTTGTGCACTTTCAGAAATTCTTTTTTTGTAGACATTTGCTTTGTTTCTGACGTTTACAAAACAGACACAATTGCATTATGCTGTGAATCTTTCCAGAACTTATTTAGATCTTCTTAATAGCTCTAGGACCTAATTTTTAGCTTTAATTTTTTCGTAGGGTCTCACAATTGGTCCAAAGATTTAAACCCAATACCTATGAGCAGCCAGGGTGCCCTTCCAATGATATGCCTCCCCAGGACATCACAGACCCATACCATTCTCCACAGTGCCTCCAGACACTGTGTGAGACACATCTGTGAAAATCACAGAGCACCAGTGGCGGATCTGCCAATTATGGTGTGCTATAGCAAATGCCAATCGAGCTTTACTGTGCTAGACAGTGAGCACAGGCCCCACTACAGGACAACCACCTTTATGAAGCCTGTTTCTTTTTGTTTGGTCAGACACATTCACATCAGTGGCCTGTTGACCTATTTTTAGGATTCAGACAGTGCTCATCCTGGCCTCTTTGCACAAAGGAGCAGATGCCGGTCCTGTTAAGGAGTTAAGGGCCTTCTACGGTCTTGTCCAGCTCCCCAAGAGTAATTAATTGTCTCCTGGATTCTCCTCCTTACTCTTAAGACTGTGCTGGAAGACACAGCAAATGTTCTGGCAATGGCATGTGTCGATGTACAATCCTGCAGGAGTTGGACTACCTGTGCAAAGAGTCCTGGTATCGCACCACGATACTAGAAGTGATGCTGACCCTTGTCAACTGCAACACTAGTGAAAATTTAGTCAGTAAAGACAAAGAGGGACAAAATGGCAAATTTATGTAATTTGTTAATAAACATCCAATTCTGTATTTCAGACCTGCAACACATTCTAAAAAAATGTTGGTAAGGTAAAGCATTTACCACTTTGAAACCAGTGCCACCATGCCTTGGCCCAACCAGAGAGAAGTAACTCTCTCTTCTCTCATCACTCTTAAGGTCCAATTGAGATTGGGCGGTTTTGAGATAACTAAAATGGCCACTGATGTTGACAGCGTCAGTGCATCAAATGTAAAAAAATTTGACCCAGTTGTTATTATTAAAATATCATTATCAATATCTTTTTGTGGGAAAGCCGGTGTACACCTAGCAACCATGGCCGTAGGAACAACCCTAGATGGGGTGCCAATTCATAGTAAGGCACACACACAGTCACACACTAAGAGCCACTTTAGAGACACCAATTAACCTAACTGTAAGAGGAAACCTGAGTACCTGGAGTAAACCCACACAGACACAGGGAGGACATGCAGACTCCACACAGAAAGGCCCCAGGCTGCTTCACCCTGGGATTGAACCCGGGACCTTCTTGCTGTAAGGCAGTGGTTCTACCCACCAAGCCACCTGCCTACAAATATTAAATTCCAAAAAAAGGGACAGAATCAACAACAACAACAAAAATTCTGGAGAATTTCGTGTACATTAACTTCCTTTGGCAATAAACATCCAGTCATGCATTTCTGACCTGCAAAAAAGTTAGTGCAGGACCAATGAGGTTAAAAAAAATGCAGCAATGATTTTGTACAAAAATAGTATCCACAAAATGGGCAGAGGATCTTTTGGTTGTCAGCAAATCCTCAAAGTCTGGAAGGAATACATGCATATATCCCTCTGCGATGTAATATTATTAAATGATTCAAGGAATCTGAAATAATTCCAGTGTGTAAATGGCAAGGGTGCAAGTTTAAGCTGAAATGCTGTGATACAACAAAGGTATATCTTCTGTATAAGATATACAGTGTCTTGTTTGAATTCATATGGGAAGCTTATTCTCACAATGAGGAGCTAGGACACTGAAACATCAAGATGTGGCCTTGCGGGCATGGTTTGATCTCAGTGAAGGATGTTCCAGACACCCTGAAGGCAAGGAAGAAATCAAGGAATGTTGAGTGGTAGTTTTGAGGCCTGAAAAGCTAGGACATAACTTTTGCATTTGATTCTGGCAGCAGTGGAGTGATCTCAGTAAATGAGTGGCATGAGAAAACGTTGGCAGGCTGTGAAAGAGGCAAGCAGCAGCATTTTGAATGCTTTTTAGTAAAGCAATAGAACATGAAGGCAGGTCAGCTAACCATCGAGTATGATAATGACGAGAGGCTGTAGGAGGATCTGAGCCACGGTCAGAAAATTACATTCTGTTGTTGTGCAGAAGAAACGTACTAACGCAGTCTTTGTGCTGACACGTGAATCTTTATTCACCAAGCTACAGAAATTGACTGGTTAATCACCTTGCTTAAGAACTTAACACTGGCAGCTTAATGGAACTGAGAGCTGTAACGCATAGCCTACTGATTGGCAGCTCAGAAGCTTAGCTACTGATCCACAAATGAGTACAAATATTTCAGAAGTACAGAAAATACTATAGTTAGGACTGAAAAGCAAGTCTCAACTAAAAAACTTAGGTTAGTGCATTAGTTTCTCCCAGATAATCTGAATTAAATTGCCCCTGACCTAGAGTAAGTGTGAATGGCCATTTACAATGTTAGCAACATGTAGCAAAGTCATTAGTGTGGAATAGTGTGTCCTGGAGGTTTGAGATCACTCTAAACCCTCCATTACCATTCTGGTTGCTCCCCTGAGGGGCCACAGTGTAATTACAGTGATCTGCATGAGAAGTCCTATCTGTACTTACTTATTTAAATGTGCTGCACATTTAACATTACTAGAAACAGAGTTTAAACATGTTTCATATCTGTTTTAGGAGAATGCCTCTGTTTTGATGGGTACATGAAAGACCCTGTTCACAAGCACCTCTGCATTCGCAACGAGTGGGGCCCAAATCAGGGGTAAGTATCCCTTTTTTAAAAATATTTTCATAGGTTTTTTCATAGGCTAGTGATAACTACTGCAGTGTATCGGGTGTCACAATACATATAGTAATATTTATTTATTTTTAATACAGGTGTATGATACAAACAAGCTGTGACTCGATTACCATACCACTTTATAAAAAAATAATCATTAAATAATAATTTAAAAAAAAAACCCTTACTTTTACATTCATCAACTGGCGCTACTTACATGCAGTCATCTGTATAGCAGGAGAGCCAGCTGCAGTGCTAGACCAACAATTCAGGCATGCTGTAGTTGTACACGTGACACGTGGCCGGTTGTGTAAAAAAATACCCCAAATTCCAGTCCCTGCTCCATCCAGATACTGTACGTAAGGAAAATGCATATAATACCGAGACATCAGAAGCTGGAAGTGGCGATAGAAGATCCTACCTCACCTGTGTCGAACACAAAACAAAGTCCGAATCATAATATGTAACAAAGATACATAGTCCTCGCTGATCCAGGACAGGTGTGCACAATCAAGGCATGCCTGCACAGTCGCCAGGCATAACAAAAAAAATGAAATAAAAAAGTGTATTTTTAATGAAAATGTAACCTGAATACCTGAAAGTTAATCAGACCATTAGCAGTATGTTTTGTGCTGCACTGTTTAAATTATTTTGTTTATCTTTATTCTAAACCATAATAATGTGCTTTACCAAACACATTTATGCAATATATACGTTTACTTGTATAGTTTTTATTTCCTTTTTACCCCCTAAGAAACATTCTGGTACCACTCATCTTTTCCAGCTATACTGGGTTATTTTTTGTATTGGCCTAATTAATTTCTACATAAACATGAATTAAAATCTAATTTCTTTTTTCATGTTGTATAGAAGATATACTGTATCGTGGATCATGGAGCAATATGCATTCAATTTTTTGAGTTTTAGGGGTCATTGCACACTGTAGTTCTGCAGTTACATACTGTACATCTGTTTCTCTACATAAATTGTTCTCCCTCTTTACTTTGTTCTCTAATAGTCAGTACCACCACATAACCAACACTGATTAGGTACTATTTAAGGTGAATCATTCTCAGCACTGCAGTGACAGTGATGTTGTTAGTGCTTTCTGACCTGTTATAAGTGGTTTAGACACAGCAGTGCTGTCTGAGTTTTAAAATACTGACTATGCACTCCATTACATGCATCCAGTTTATTTCTCCACCTTGTAAATAAATTAAAGTAAAGTCAGTAGCTCATTTGTCATTGCACAGTTTGTGTTAGTCATCCTCTAATCCTTCATCAGTGCCTACAGAATGCTGATAGCTGGACATCTTTGATTGGTGTCCTATTTCAGTTCTGCAGTGTCACTGAGTTTGTTTAACACTCCAGCAGCACTGCAGTGTTTGATCCACTAAGGGAATCTTTATCTATCTTTAATATTTGAGAACAAATTAAAGGGGATGTTTGGTTCCGTAGTAGTTAAGGTACTGGTCTGGACAGAAAGGTCCAGGGATTAAGCCCCATTACCAAGCTACCTCTGTTTGAAATGCACATTGTAAGACTGGATCAATATCAGTATAAGATTGTCTACTAAATAAATGTTAATAAAACTATTAAACTGATATTGTCTCTTCCCATTTGTTTCCTGTAGATAATCTATAAATAGATCAAATAAATTAACAATAATTTCAAAATAATTCTATATCTAGGCAAAACTGTTCAATCTAAAAGATTCTGAATGGATGGCATTGTGCTGGTGTCCTTTTGTCAAGTGTACTTAAACTGCAAAATAATTATCAAAATCTTAGTGAAAATGACTGAAATAAAACTAGCTGCATGGACAAAATGTGTTTTGGGGGTGTTTAAAGATGTGCAGGGCTAATTAGATTTCACCCTTGTCGCTGAGTGTTTCCCATGCTCTCATCAGAAATGTGAGGTGCTGCTCTAGAGAGGTGTGATTAAAGCTTAGAGGTGAGGAAAATCATGGAGTTTTAATTGGTAGCAAAAATGGAGTGATGATGTTCAAGATGGATCTGCTAATTAGAATTCCGATTGCTACTATCAGAAAGATCAGCACCGGATATATACAGTGCTTATTGGCAATGGGTAGCACCCTTTGATCGTGCAAACATTATTTAATTGGCACTAACATCCAGGTGATAAAAGATAAAGACCAAGGCCAATTAAGCAATTTAGAAGTTTTAAAGTGCCAAAAGATTTTTTTCTGGGAAACTTTATTTTAACTTTTAGATTTAACTATATTGTATATTGCAGGAAACAGCACGATGGCTAAAATTGGTGTTGATTATTACATAGAAGTCTAGACAATTGGTGTTTTATTTTTAATCAATTTTTTATCAGATTGACGTTAAGCAGTATATATCCTGGCAACTCCAGTATAATTGATTTTACTGATAGACAGACAGACTGACATTGATAGTTAAAAAAAAAGATCTGTCCAGATCAAGACATAAAACTCACTAATAGAGCTGCTCATGGACTGTTCAGGTACACAAAGCAAAACCATGAACTGCTCATTGATATACCAAATAAGTGTAAATGAATAGATGTATACCAGTCTACTGTACAGTTTGAACAAACAAGATGACTTGCATGCTATCATGGTGGGACTGTGGTAGCCTAGTGATTGAGGCATTGGACTCTGGACCTGATTGGACTCTTGACCTGATGGTTCAAATCCCACCTCTGCCAATCTGCCACAGTTGGGTCCTTAAGCAAAGCCCTTAACTCACCATTGCTTGGATTGTAAGACTGTATAAGTTGTAAGTCACACTGGATAAGGGCGTCTGATAAATGCTATAAATGTAAATGTCATCAGAAGAAATTTTTAACAGTAATCCCCTCACAAATATCAATATCTGAAGAATGCGACACAGCATACAAATAAGTCAGAGGCTTTTCTGAAATCCAAAAGCATGGATGAAGCAAAGATTAAACGCTGAAAAAACAATATATGGAGAAAATAAACTGAAATACTTAAACAAATACTTTGTAAGTGTGTTTGTGCTTTAGGTGTGTGGTACTTGGTAACATTTTGTGGGTAGGAAGAATAAATTATACTAAAGACCTACAAATCCTAAAAGTCAATGTAACACAGTTAGTAAAGAAACTAAAACTGAAACGTGTTGGATATTACAATAAGGCGATGCTTCAAAATCAACCTTGGACTCCTTCAGTAATTGAAAGATTGAGCTTTTGATGTGACCTTCACAGTTCCAAGAGTTGAACATTATTTAAAGTCTGTTGGTAGATCTTAAACATTCTGTGTACAGATGATGATAAAAGAATATTTCTAAACTACAAACACTCTGCAAGGACAGATGGGGAACATTTCCAAAAGCAAAATAACAAAAGACATTTAGCTTCTACAAAGATTGTTCACAGCATGTGAGTTTTGCAATTGGTCCTAATTATTAACTGGCAGAATTCACAATTTAAACATGTCATTTTTTTTCACAAGCCAAACACATAATGGTACATTACATTTGCAGAAAGTTTGTTTTTGCATACATTATATTGTCAGTTATCCTTTAGTAAAACATATTTATTTGAAATTAATCAGTCTCAATCCAGTAAAACACTTTAATTGTAGAAAAACTAAGGAGTCCTACCCAGCCAAACAGTGATGCAGATTTTCAGCTGGATTTTTTTTGTGTTTGTGCCAGTTTCATA
This sequence comes from Parotocinclus haroldoi, assembly GCA_034779995.1. Taxonomy (NCBI): domain Eukaryota; kingdom Metazoa; phylum Chordata; class Actinopteri; order Siluriformes; family Loricariidae; genus Parotocinclus; species Parotocinclus haroldoi. Next base: position 9,760 of record JAUZST010013236.1, read on the forward strand.
TGTAATCCATAAGGGTTTTCTGTCAGAATGCAGCATTCCTCCATACAGAACAGCTTCAACTCTGGAATGTTGATGGACATGACCCAAATTCTCATGAAATTTAGTTTACTTACAGTTGTCATGGTATTTTCTTTTAGGAATTACTGGTATAATACATAATTCATATTTTTTCCAATGTATAATTCACAATTCACTGTTTTGTTAATAATGGCAACTTGTTCTGGCACAGGTGTATCAGGGTTTTTCTTTGCAACCCACAGCATCGTTGGTCAGTGATTTCCTGTTGGAGATCTCATGAACTTTAACATTAGCCAGCGTAAGAGAGGCCTGTGGGTGATTAGAGATGATATTTTACCGCATAAACTGTTACATGACTTGCATTTGGAGTGATCTTGGTTGGGAGACCACTCCTGGTGAGGGTTATAATGGTTTTGAATTTCCTAAATTTGTACATAGCCTGGATGACTGTGGATAGGTGGAGGTCAAACTCTTTAGAAGTGGTTTTATAACCTTTTCCAGCCTGGTGAGCATCAACAGCCCTTTTACTGCTGTCTCCAGAAATCTCTCTTGCTTGTTTCATGAGAAATGGCAGACTTTGATAGATCAGTCTTCATTAAATACAGTGAGTATTTAAGCATTAGGTTACTTAAGCATTTGGTTTCCAGATTGTCATCCCATTGATTGACAATACGTGACTGTAATTTGAAGTTAAACATAATGGTTCGTATACTTTTGCCTGCTTCAGATAAATAGAACACCTTCATTAAGAAATAATTGACCATGCACAAGTACATTCCCCTAATGCATGGGGTTTTCCGTGAGAAGTCCATTTAGAAATTCTGAAGTCATAAATGCTTCTTCTCCATCACCCCAGGACAGTCAAAGTATCACGAGACATATACATACATTTTCAGTTGTGAGCTCATTTATTTTAAATTAACAATTAATAATTATTTCTTGTTTACAAAATGTGTATATTTATGAACTTAGTATGTTATTTTTGGTGTTATGTCTAAAACTGAAGAATGTTTCATGAAAGTCCAAATTTTCACTCTCATGATATAGACATTTGCTAAATGTAGATAAGTTGATATAGATGAGTCTGAAATTTCACCAAAGGAAATTACTGGACAGCTAGCCATTCAGGAGTCTGTAAGGGAGAGTCCTGGGCACAGTTTGTAGAATGAAAGCCAACATCTCACAATAATATTTACATTATTTATCAGACGCCCTGATCCATAGCGACTTACAACTGATACAGTATTACAATTCAAGCATCTGTGGGTTAAGGGTCTTGCTCAAGGACCCAACTGTGGCAGCTTGGCAGAGGTGGGATTTGAACCCTGGACCTTCTG